>BDUI01003811.1:64412-83836 GCA_002335545.1 Apodemus speciosus
CCTGGCACATATAAAGCAGAGGACTGCTGGGTCTGGCCTCAGTGAGAGAAGATGCACCAAACCTCTAGAGACTTGAGGTCCCAGGGAGTGGGGAGGTCTGGTGGGATGGGAGTAGGGGTGAGGGGACATCCTCTTGGAGATGGGGGATGGACGAACGGGATGAAGAAGAGTCGAAGGGAAGACGGGGAGGGTGATAATGACTGGACTATAAGAAGAATAAATAATAATAATAATGGTAATAGTAATAATAATAATAACAATAATAATAACAATAATGATGACATTTGATGCATTATATTAATTCCTGTAATTTAGTATTTATAACTTATAAAAGAATATGTAACCTTTTGACCCATACTTAATTTTGTGCTTAAATATCTAACTGCATGTTGCTAGAATAAAAAACTAACTATCCAATACAAAGGTGATAATTTTCAAAATACTTATTTATACACTCAAAACTCTTAAGGATTATTTTTATTTTTATGATGTATATGAGTGCACATGGAGAACAAGGGAATAGAATTCTCTGAAGCAGGAGTTACAGGCAGTGTGAACCTCCCAACATAAGAGCTGGGAACCCAAACCTTTTTTGAAAGAGCAACAACTACTCTTAGTCTGAATTTTCTCTCCACTTCAAATAACCTCAAAATTTATTAAAAGCTTGGAAAGTTTTTGGTTTCTATAAATCTAGAAACACTTAGCATCTCTATTTCTTAGAATGACTAAAGATATGTTTAGAAAGTTTACTAAATACTTCATATGAAAATAGCAAGCCCATTGATAACTAATTTTCAAAGGAAGCAAAGTTGAGACATACTAATTTTCATTATTCAATGTAATTAATTATAAATGGATCCTGCTGATCCATATGTTCCCTTCCTGACACTCTGCAGGGAAAGACAAAGTAGACTGAGTTGCTGGTTGGGAAAACATTAATTCTTCAAAGAGAACCCAGAAGTGATGAAAAGTTACTTTATGTATTATCAGACAGAGCAAACTTTAAATCAGAATATATATGAGACTGTTTCAATACTTAGTGATAAAAGTGTCACTTCAACAGGATAACTGCGTAACTGAAATTATTTATTCATGTACTATGTAATAAACTAATCATATGTGATAAAGAGTAAATAAAAGATTAAAAGATGACTATAATATGATACTTGCTGAATCATTTTGCCAAATATCCTTAAAAGAGAGATCATTAGATAATGTCTACAAACTAATGTCTGAATTGAACCATATGGTATAGAATGATAAAATGTAGAAATTTACAGAGCATTTTTTCTTTTAAAAAAATGGAAAAATACATATCTCATTTGAACATGGGACATATATTAGAACACAAATCAAGTGTCTATTTTGAGAGAAGAAAATCTATCTTCTCTAATGAAATGGAATAAAATATAATAAAAAATGTACACTTCTTCAGAAATATAGCAACACTGCAAATCAATGTATATAAATATATAAAGATTTTAAATAAGAAAACTGATAATATACCTTGGAATATTCAAAACTGTAAAGGAATAGATCAAGCCCCAAATTAGTAAGAGAAATCATAGYAAATGAAATAAAAGTATAAAGTAAAATAAAAAGAAAATAAATTTTGAATAGGTAATAAAATTTACAAAGTCTTGATCATACTTCCTTCAATGCATTTAATTTTACAATTTCCTATAAGTATTCATAAACTAGGAAATACTTAAAAACGTAAGAAATTCATGCATTTTTAAAACATCCAATATAAGAAAATGGGATCAAGAACAGCCTGATCAGATTAAAGTAGCAAATTAAGTTTTCTACATGAACGAATTCTCAGTTATGATTATTTTGCTACTTTAGTAGAGCAAAGTTTTAAAAGAAATATAATACCACCAGTCTTAAATTGTTCCAAAATTCTGGAGTGTATAAAATGCTTAAGAACTGTTGATTAGGTCAATATTATCCTGTGCCTTCTTTAGTTAGGGTTTCATTGTTGTGAAGAGACACCATGACCAAGGCAACTCTTATAAATGGAAACATTTAATTGAGGCTGGCTTACATTTTCACAGGTTCAGTCCATTATCATCATGGCATGAAGCATGGTACTTCCCAGGCAGACATGATGTTCTAGAAAGAGCTGGGAGATCAATGTCTTGATCCAAAGGCAGCCTGGAAGAAGCAAACTGTATTCCCATGCATCCAGGACGAGGCTTTTTCCCCCCTTTGGGCAGAGCTTGAGCACTAAGAGACCTAGGATTCTACCCATCCAATGACACACTTCCACCAACAAGGCCACACCCATTCCAACAAGGCAACAACCCCTAGTAATGCTACTTCCCATGGGCCAACATATTCAAACCACCACACCCTGCTAGTACAGAATAAAAAATTCATTATTCCAAATGAACTTAGATATATATTCTTGTGACTAAAAGACAGCAAATAGAATGCAGTAGGATATCAAATGCTACTCAGTACAACAAAGTGACATCAAACTCAGGGAGGCAGGGATGGTCCAACATAAGCAAATCAGTAAATGAGACAATATTAGAATATTACATATAATTACTATTACATATAATAGTCACATATAAAAGTGTGAAACTGGTGGTATATAAATCAGCATCTATGAATATGATAAGGCCAATTTTGGTGATACCCACATTATACAATAAAAAAATACAATTCAGATTTATCTACCTATACAATTCCAGGCACAGGAAACCTTTTCATGCATTCAAAGAGTCTCAAAATATTGTTACGGTTAACAGTAGCAGGGATTGAGCAAGTGGCCAAGGTCACATTTATAATACTTCTTTCAATATATTTAATTTTACAATTCCTATAAGTAATCATTTAAATCAACTGGATTTGCTCATACACTTAAAATAATGAAAATATTTAACACATTCCTCAAAATCAAGACTTTAAATACCAGGTTTTATGAAAATTGTTACACATAATAGTCTGATTTGAACTTTTCTCGTTTGTCAGGGAAACAAAACAATTTAGAGGCATTTGTCACTCATACAAATGTCAAAACGGATGTTGAATACTTAATATGATTTAAAWTTTTCAYCAATATTGAAGCAGATGAAATACACCATAATATTTTCAATGGACTGAAAACCAAAGCCTCAGAATGGTTTATTTTATAGGAAACTTGATCTAGGATGCCTAGAAACCTGTTTAGCTTATTAGACAGAATGCTTTTGTGATCTTCACAAAGGTTTACTGCATAGTTTTTTAAATTTAACATAAAATATATGACTTTAAAAGCAATTAATCAAAAGAAGATCATTATCTTTAAGATTTAACACAAAAAGGCCTTCTACCGTGTGTTGAATAATACAGCCAATGATGTTAAATTAGATCTGGATCACTCTAAGCAACTGTGAGTACTTCACGTGCTAACCATTTACCAATTCAGTCATAAAAATGGATGAAGTTCACATTAATCTTCATTTTCTCACACACATAATATTTGCATATGTATTCTAATCTCTGAGACAGGAACACATTTGTCATGATTCAGAATAGAATGATGTTGTATTAGTATTAGTATTTGTATTTAGTAATAGATTTGTATTCGTTGTTTTGTTCCCAGTTCACATCTGCTTTCATCTCCTTTGTGATAGCATATTTTTCTGCACCCATTTAAAGCATTTGATTGCTTAGCTTCCTCTCTCCCATTGTCTCGTATTAAAGTTCCTAACTTACGTGTGTTTGGTAAATATGCAAACCATGTTCATTAAGTTTCTATGAGCCATCTGTGCAGTAAAGTACATTAGCCATATGGCATTATATTGGTTTCATGTTTTATCTGAAAAGTTTCTGGCTATTGAGCATTTGTTAACATTTGATTGTAAATTATTTGGAGCAGACATCATTTCCTTTGGTTGTGTATTTATGTTCCTACAAGAACATGGTGTACCTGAATGGCTGTTGCTCTCTTAGGGACTAACTACATGGTCCTTCATCTTGCCTTTATTGTTGGTATATTATATTCTCTAAAATCACAGTATTATGCACAGAAACTCTGACATGAACTGGAAGTTGTTAAACTGTCTTTTTGTTTGGTACTCACTATTTAAAGTGTTCCAAATTTATCATTATTGTTTCTGTCTCGTCAAACCCTAACAACATAACACTTGACACTAAGCCCTAATGTACACACACACACACACACACACACACACACACACACACACACACACCTTCATAAGCAACTAACATTGCATTGATTTAGCAAGTCTTTTCCCTTGTAACTATCCTTTCATTTAGGGGATATGTTAAAAGTATGCTTTCTGTGGAAAATATACAAAAGAAATTAGAGCTAGGATTCATGCAGGTTTTGTATAATGATGTTCACAGAATTACTATTCACAATGACCAAAAGATAACTCACATATCCATCATCTGATGAAGGTACAAACAAAATGTGTTATACAGAAACCGGAATATCATGTATCTGTGAGGTGGTAGTAAATCCTGACACATATTAAAATATAAAGTGGCTTTAAAAACATTCTACTTAGTGAAATATACCAATCACAGAGGAGAGACATTGTAGGTGGATGTATTTCRGTAAACAGGTCATCAAATTCTGTAGAGAAATAAAGTTCAATTATGCTTTTCTGGTATAAAGGAGGGAAAAATTGAAAATGGTGGTTAATTAAGTAAAATGTTTGAATTAACTAATTAAAAAATAAAAAAGGGTGGTGTATTCTTATGTTTGTATAAAAAATATGGGTTAACATATTGGTTAAAACAATGATCATGTTCTTATGGTGCAGATTAATTTATAAATCTAAGAAATTAAACTACAAATGACCAAAACAAATAATTAAGAAAAATGACCATTATTTAAGTTAAAATTTCCCACCTGATTTTGTAACTTCACTGTAGTTTTTATGGTGAAATTACAGTAAGTTCCCAAATGTATAACATTGACCTCATGTCTGTTATATAACAGATTAACACCTTCATTATTTGAGGGATGCCTGTTAGGCATTTAGAGAATATAATATACCAATAAGACCTCTACAGGGATGTGAAACAACAGGGTCATCAAAGGGGAGGCAAACCATTTTATCCTTCATGGAAGCTTGTTAACCTTATGGAGTTCCTGAGCTGACAAGATTCACTAGGACCCTCCATCCCCAAGCATACATAAGCTATAAGGACTTCTGAGCAATTGGTTTTGYTTGTTTTATTATTTATTATTTATTATTTTTATTAGATATATTCTTTATTTACATTTCAAATGTTGTCCCCTTTCCTGGTCCTCTCCCCAGAATATTCCCTAAGCCATCCCCTCTCCCCCTGTTCACCACTCCACCCACTCCTGCCTCCCTGCCCTGGGGCAATTGTTTTATAAGCTGAGCTGCCTAGAAGGGGCTCAGACAAACTGAAGTACCTGGAAATGACATTCTCCAGTAAGTTGAGCTGCCCATGGGCTGTGCAGTGTGCCTGCTCTGTGTGCAAGTAAGGGTCAGAAGACAGTGTATGGGAGGTGGTTTTCTCCTTAAACAGGTGTGTTCTGTATATTCAATTAACATCCTTAGAACACATGGTGGTCGAATATTTTTACACTTATGCTTATAATCTAAAAACATTAAAAGTATATTTGTTCTTCCTGGTGGTAATATAAGGTGCTTGTGTACTTGCTAACAATTATTTGCAACATATAATCTGGATTTACTAAAAATTTTCCAATGTAATTCCTAATCACTTGGAGTAATCAAGAGTAAACTAAATTAAAAATATATCCACATTTAGTTGTTTTAATTAAAGTGACCAAGAGCATTTACTTATCCACAACTTTGAGCTTAACAACAAAAAACCCAATATAAACAAACAAATAAAAATGTAACTTTGAGAACATCTCTACTCACTTTAACTCTGTAGTCTTTCTTACCAAAAGTCTAATTCATATTATTTTTATTCTTAGCTGTATGCATAAGTATGAGCCTCTTCATATAAWGACGAGTGCCCAAAATATTGAGAGAAGAGCATCCTATCCTCTAGCTGGACTTACAGGCAATTATAAAGTACCAGATGTGGGCATGGGCCAGGCATTGAACTTGTGTCCTCTGAAGGAGCACCAAGTGCTTTTAACCACGGAGTCATCTCCACAGTCCCTAGTATAACTTATATTTTGAGTGTGCCTATTGAAAAGCATTGAAAACTGAAGTGGCAGTTGTTATTCAGCTTTCAAAATAATTAACCTCAAGCCATTCTCCATTCTTCTTTCTAGAGCAGACTGGTCCATCTGTATTAAAAAATCCCTCTTTCCTCTCCAGTGTACACTTGGCAGTTCTCCCTCCCCTATGACATCATGACTTTGTGTAAGCTGCCATTCACAGGAACCCATGAAGTATTTGCCCTGCTCTCAGTTCACAAAGACTGCATTTCAAACTCCTTCTTCTTCATATGCACAGTTTGGCATCACATTTGCCTCAAATAAAACCATAATCAAAGAAAAACCTTGAATAATTTGAAGACAGCGGTGTCCAATGCAGGGCTAAGCATTCCCCTTGAAATTTCCATATGAAAACTCTTTTAATTAGTGCTCTGGAACCAAAACTTTGAAGAAATGCAAATGAGCACTAGGGAGAGAAGGTTAATTTTTTTCTGCAAAATATGCCATAAAAATTGTTTGAAACTCTTGTCTGGGAAGACTTGTGCATAAAACTGAGTACCTTCCAAGTCTTTTTCCCTATTTTTGTTCATATTAGATAAATTATCTCTGAAACTTCAAAATGCTGGCTACAAGAGTGGATTTTATCTCTTTATTCTTCAATTTACACCTCTATTTGAAAAAAATAAGAGATACTTATAATGCCACAAAAATATCAGCTATCTTTATATTGTTTCTAAGTGTATTTTAATAAAGGTCTCCTCCCAATCTCTGTCATAAAGACATTTGTCTTGCTAATTTTGCAGCTTCGACATCTTAACCTAGTTCATATACAGGACAAAAAATTATATTCAGACCCATGAGAACTGAAACCCAAGAGAGCCATCTGGTCATCATAAGGAAATGTAGGACATGCCAATAGCAAAAAGTCACACGTTCAGGATACCATCTGTTGCCCAGAACTAATGGAGGAGAAAAGGGAGCTAATTGCAAATAAATGACGTACACACATGTTACTGATCAAAACAGAATGGATGGAAAGTGCTGCTCGCCCCACTGTTTGAGCTCGACATTGATGATATGAGTGCCTTGTGACTAAGTTAGGGAGTAAGTCAAGTGATAAACATCTCAGGAGGAATCAAATATTTGGATATAACAACTATGTCAATTCATTTGAACCATGAAACTCAACAAATGCGGCTCAACATTGAGTGAATTAATCATCCAATCAAATAACACTTAATAAACATGTAGAAAGTGCCTACTAACTTTTTGTTCTGGATAATGWTTACTTTTGGCAAGGCAATCTCAGAAGGACAGAATGTAGATCTATGCTTATTCATACAGTGGGCCATGGGAGTAGAACATGTCCTTACCAAGTCATAAAGTAGTCATACGGCCTATTCTTGGTTGTAAAAGCAGAAGAACTATATTTACACATGTGCACATGTGTGTATATGTGTATACATACATATATGTATTATACATATATTAATACATAGAGATGCTACTAAATATATACATATATTTAAAATATTTATAATCTACTAAAAGCGTATGTGTTTATATCCCTATGCAATAGCTTTAAGTCTTTTGAACGCCACAGGAAATGCTCTGAACTCTAGTTCATACTTCCATTTTAAAAAGAAGCTTTCTGTTTTAAGCAATTGTTCTGGTTCAGTTGTGATATAGTTATGGATGCTTGGAATGACAATTACACACTGTTGGTATTGATTTTATTTATTTTGGGCCAACTTTGCAATTTCTCTTGGAGTCTTTGGTGCAAGATGCAATCAACAGAATACTGGATTTCTCTTCTGAGTGACTGGTACAGTAATGATATGTGCTATTATCTATGTGGCTGTGGATCATGGACCTTAGCCCTGGCAAGCGGTGTAAGATGTTCTTCTCAGGTCCCTATAAAGGTGCTTTTCTTTTTGTTCTGGGAAGTAAAATGTCTCATGAATTTTTCTGACACATACAAAATCTCCAGCAGCAGGAATTTTGTTTTTCTGGAAATTGTGTGTGACTGTTGGCCTAGCCCCATCTTGACACTGAAAGTGAGATAAAAGATGTGAGCCCTGAAGGAGGTTAGAGGGGCTCTTAGTGACTTGGAAGAAAAACAGATCACCGAGCACTTTGAAAAGAAGATAAAGTTTAAAACACAGCCTTCTTAAACATTCCATTGACAGTCTCCCCTCCCCAAAAATTTCATTTTCAGCTAAAGAATGAAAGATCAGCAGAACCACTCTGGCCCTGAACAAGAGCAGTCAGACTCCAGTATTTACAGAGCTCTGACACGCAATAAAGTGTCAAAGAATTGCAAAGATGTTTGAGCTCAGAGACACTGCAAAAGTGACTTCCAACACAGACTTTAAGTTGGCTTTGCTTCTTTAAAAACTATATTGCAACTTTAGCACAGAGAATTTGAAAATAAAAACATCACTTTGAGAACTTAACCAGACCCAAAGTCTACATATCTCAATGAATGTTTATACAGTTACAATAGCCATTCTGAAGCTGTAGAGCCTCACAGTGGATTTTAAATTTCATTATCATCAAATTCATTTTAAGCAGTTATTAATCTCCAATACAAAGCCTAATGGCATTTATAACTAGAAAACAGCTAAATAACTTATTACATTAATTACCTTTATTCATTCCTTCCTTTGTACTTAATCACAGTAGGATCTCTGCAGGATGGAAGACAAGCATGGTTTTGATTTTCGTTTTTCTCCTGACATCATGTGACCCTGCTGAACAGTATACATTCTAAATCTTTCCATTGTCATGAAAATTTGGGGGTTTCAGTTTTCTTTTGAGTTAAATAGTATTTTATGTGTATGGTGGATTTTCATTATCTATTTATTTCTTGATGGGCGATTAACTTGGTTCTACTTCTTTTCTATAGAAACGAAAACAGCAAAAATCTTAGTGGTATGAACTTCTTTTGGTATGTGCTCAGAAGTGAAATTAGATGGGTCATAATGTAGTTCTATTAAGTTAGTTAATTAATTAAGGAATCTTGTATTATATTTTTGTAATGGCTTTATTAATTTATACTTCACCAACAATGAGTAAGTGTTCATATCTCTCTATATATCCTCTCTAATAGTTTTGGTCAGATTGCTTGATAACAGCCATTCTGAGTGTGAATAGGCAATATCTCAAATTAGTACTGATGTATAAGCATGTAGACATTTTGGAAGGCTAATATCCAAAATATACAAAGAACTCAAGATGCTAGACTCCAAAAAACAACAACAATACAATTTAAAATGGGGTACAGAGCTAAAAAGAGAATTCTAAGCAAAGGTATCTCAAATGGCCAAGAAGCACTTAAACAAATGTTCAACATCCTTAGTCAAATGCAAGTCAAAACTACCCCAAGCTTCCACCTTGCATCAAAAATGGCTACGATAAAATACTCAAGTGACAGCACATGCTTGCAAGGATATAGAGAAAGAGGACCACTCCTCCATTGCTAGTGGGATTGCAAACTGAGGACTTGGTTTCCACCAATCTGGTCTTTTCTCATAAAAGTGGAAATAGTTCTATCTGATGACCCATCTATACYACTGTACCCAAAAGATGCTCCACCATAACACAAGGATACATGCTCCATTATGTTCATAGCAGCCTGAAATATCCAGAAGCTGGAAATAACCCAGATGTCTCTCAAACAAAGAACAGATACAGAAGATGTTGTTCATTTATACAATGGAAACTATTCACCTATTAAAAATGAGGATATCATGAATTTTGCTGGCAAATGAATGAAACTAGAATATCATCCTGAGAAAAGTAATCCAGACCCCAAAACACCTGCATGGTATGTACTCACTGACATTAGCCAAAATGTAAAGAATATGATACAATTCACAGATTTTTATGAAGTTTAACAGAAGGGAGGCCCAAGTGAGGATGCTTCAATCCCACTTAGAAGTGGGGACAAAAGAAACATGGGAAGCAGAGCAAGAGAGGGACCTGTGTGGGAGATGCAGAAAGACAAAGGAACTCAGTATCAAGAATGGGGTGGGGGGAGACAGGAGAGAAGCCCAGAGGTCCAGGAGAATAAACAGAGATATGTAGCTGAAGGGGGTTTGGAGGCAGAGGGGAAACTCTAGAAAGTTCCAGAGACCTTAGATCTAAGAGGCTCCCAGGACTCGATGGGGATGATCTTAGTCGAAATGTCCAAGAGTGGGGCAATGGAATCTGAAGAGACTACCTCTAGTAGATAAACATGGCAACTAGTGGAGGGATGGGGCCACCAACATACCTTCAAAATTTTTGACCCAGAATTTTCCAGTCTAAAAGAAATGTAGGGACAAGAATGGAGGTGAGGCTGAAGGAAAGGTCATCCAGAGACTGGCCCAACTTGGGATCTATCCCATTGGCAGGCGTGGAACCCCAACCTTTTTACTGATGCCATGTTGCACTTGCAGACAGGAGTCTAGCATGGCTGTCCTTTGAGAGGTTCTACCAGCAGCTGACTGACACAGATGCAGATACTCACAGCCAACCATTGGATTGAGGTCAGGGACCCTGTATGGAAGTAGGGGAAGGACTGAAGGAGCAGAAGGAGATGGCAACCCCATAGAAAGAACAACAATATCAACTAATCCAGACACATCAGAACTTCCAGAGACTGAGCTACCTACCAAAGAGCATACATGAGCTACACTCTGCTCTCTTGTACATATGTAGCAGAGGACTGCCTTATCTGGCCTCAGTGGAAGAGGATGAGCCTAATAGTTTAGATACTTGGTACCCCAGGAAAGGTGCATTCTGGAAGGCTGTGCTAGGGGTAGGTAGGAGAATTAGGAAATCAGTGGGGGTGGGTAGATGAGAGATATCATCTCAGAAGCAAAGGCAAGGGGCTATGAGAAAAAAAAAAAACTCTGGTGGGGGGTGGACCAGGAAGTGGGACAACATTTTGAATGTAAATAAATAAAATAATTTAATAAAAAAACTTTTATTTGTATTTCATATTTGAAAAACCTTCAGACAAATAATTGGATCAATTTTTGGCAGTTTAAATGTCTTTGACATTACATTTTAATAATTCATTGATTTAAAGTATTTGAACCTGTTTCAAGTTAGGATGTGGCTCAGTCCATAGCACATATCTGTAATTCCTCTGAATGGAATACAGACAAATCCTTAGTGTTCATCCTGAATCCCAAACAGTGAAGATAAAGTTAGTTTGTTAAAGGAAGCACCAATGTTTTAAACTGATGTCTAATTGAATGGCAGAAAAAGTGATGAATCAGAGAAGGATTCAACAGAATATGATAGGGCCAACTCTCATGAGAGGAGAGGTAATCAAAGCTACTTAAGGGAGAGACATACATTATAGGAAGAAGAGAATACAGCACAGGAATACAATAGAGATTGTGGAGAGCAGTACACTAGAGTTGAAAGGAAAAGGAGGCCATTTTACCTGGAGAGATTTACAAAGACAGATTGAAGAGAGAACAAACTCAACATCAGTAAAGAAAGGATGAGCAAGAGAATGACAAGAAGTTAGAGATTAGAAATGAGTGCCAGAGTTAGTTTAAAGCCCAAGCAGAGTAATTCAGGAGACACTGAGAGAAGTCAGTTTGAATCAGTCTGCTGGGAGAGGAGTTTGAACTGGAACAGCAGAATTGAACCAGCCAGCCAGAGTACGGGAAAAGTAACGAGGGGTGAGCTCCTTTAGCATCATGCCTCAGAGGCCGAAAGCATTCTAGGCCTAGGTTAAATTGAATGGAGGATAGAAGCTCGAGAAACTGGCCTAAGTTAGCAGATCGAGGCAGTAAATCTCCCAGACAATAATTACAACAGGAGAATAAAAATCATATTTACAACCTTTGAAAATTTTAAATATTAGCCTCCCCCACATCCAAAGTAGAGCAGACTGAGATTTTCTCCCATTCTGCAGCTTCATTTCTTGTGTACAAACAACAATGTGTTTTGAAAACACAGAAGAGTTTACTAGAATCCTACTCTTAGGGCTTTGCTAACTAGATCTGATGCATTCTTTTCCCCCTTCCCATTAGCAATTTACTATGCTCCCCTTTTTTGTTTAATACTATGCATATCTGCCCATGGATGGTATAATAATGGATTCCAAGAATTGCAACAAGTGGAAGGACAGGCTAATTACATGTTTTATACCATAACTCATGCATATCAGAAAAAAGAGGTGCCCACCTAACCACTTTAATACTGAGACATTTTATCCTCAGCTTGTCTTTAGAAGATGCTAATTTATAAAATAACATTTAAATATGTTCATCATGTACAAATTCTCTCTCTCTCTCTCTCTCTCTCTCTCTCTCTCTCTNTCTCTCTCTCTCTCTCTCTCTCTCTCTCTCTGTCTCTGTCTCTGTCTCTGTCTCTGTCTCTCTAAGTTTGTTTTTCTTATGAATTCCCCCCCTGTGGAATCAAATGCATGGTGTAGCCTAGAGCATGAGAAATTGAATACGCTGATCTGTCTAACTTTAAAAAAATCTCTGAGTCTATGTTCACTTCTGTTCATGAGTGTTTATGCACTTGTATGAAGGTCAGAGATCAACCCTATGTATTGATCCTCACCTTCCAACTCCTTTAAAAAGAGTCTTTTGGTTGTTGTTTGTATGCCTGGCTACAGGGTAATCCAACTTCTACAGATTCTCTTGCTTTATCTCTTTTCTCAGGAAATGATCAATGCAATTACAGTTTCAGTGTACTGTGTCTGATTTTATCTGGGTTCTGCATATCCAAACTCAGGTTTTGACCCTTATATATTAAAGTGTTCACTGAGCTACCTTGGAAGCCATCTTGTAATATATAATTTCATTTTAAAATGCTATACTTTTGGCTTCAGTTACTTTAGTGTGTTGTATATTTTCCATATCGATTAAAGATTACAAAATTCAAAGATGGGAGATAATTTTTGAAACATCAGAACAAAAATTTTTAAAGTCTGTTCTATGTCCCTGCTATATTAAGATTTGACTTAGTAAACATATGTAACAGCCCGTGAAATCACTGTAATAACATATGCAGATATGGAAAGCACTCACGTTTGTGTCAGGGGCCAGGGAGAACTGATTTGTAACACATTTGAACTTAGAATATTTTTAGAGGTTGGACTCAATTTTCAGCTTGTTTATATGTAACTATCAATGGCATCCTTTCAAAGTACTAAGTTTGTCCTTTTATTCTGTTTATGTGTCTGGCAACAATTTTCCCTTTGCTTTTTATAGTTTCTAAAAATATATCTTGAAATCCTCAAAATACATGAAAGCAAATTCCCAGCCAGTTTCTCACTTGAGCATATTTGTGAGAGTGTTATGATTCTAAAAATAATATTTATGTTTAATGTGTCCTGCTTTGAGATTTGTACAAGAGGTTTTATGGCTTTATGGGTTGTTAGCATATAGGATTATAAAAAAATTTTAAGGCTCAAGCCAATGCTAAATAAATGTCAAGGCAGTTATGAGGAAAAATGTAATAATTTATGTGGGCTACTATGTCTAAACTTTGTATAAATATGGTCAAATCTTTGAGTCCTGCTTTTGATAATAGTCGATTTAGCAGTTAGAGAGTTTGCTCAGGAATTTTTAGAAAGAACCAGACATAATTTACTGAATTCATGAATCTCCATATTTGTAATTGTCCATGTAAGGAATATTGAATCCTAGCTAAGCCTTCACAGCAAAGGCTACATTTATATATTTTTCAACAACAAAACTCCATCCCAACCTGTTTTCATGGCTCGCATCCATGCTCAACCAAGTCCTGCTCTCATCACATTGCTTCCTATATACTTTTCTTTGATAATGGAAAAAAAAAAGATACTTTCCAGCTTCAATCTTTAAATAGTATCATAAAGGAACACATAGCACTAACTGCTATCTTTAATAATTAGGAAAATAATAACTGTTTTTATTCATTCACTTTACATTCCTTTATTATCCCTCCCAGTCATCCCTCATTTCCCCTTTGAGAGGGTAGGGCCCCCTGGGTATCCCCTAACTCTGGCACATCAAGCCCATGAGAAGCTAGACACGTCCTCTCTCACAGAGGCCAGACAAGGCAGCTCAGCTATAACAGTCTATCCCCTGGACAGTATGATGGTTTGCATATGCTCATCGCAGGGAGTGGCACTACTAGAAGGTGTGGCCTTGTTGGAGGAAGTGTGTCACTGTGGGGCTATGCTAGGAGATCTTCCTCTTAGCTGCCTAAGGATGCCCAGTCTGGCTGGGCTTTCTTCAGATAAAGATGTAGAACCTTCAGATCCTCTTGCACCATGCCTGCCTGGATGGTGCCATGCTTCTGCCTTGACGACAGTGGACTGAACCTCTGAACCTTTAAACCAGCCCCAATTAAATGTTGTCATTTATAAGACTTGCCTTGGTCATGGTGTCTGTTCACAGCAGTAAAATCCTAAGTAAGAGAGACAGGGAACAACTTTTGGGATAACCCCTCCTCCAGATGCTTGGGACCCACATAAAGACCAAGCTGTACATCAGCTATGCATGTGAGGCGTGTGCAGCAAGGCCGAGGTCCAACCTGTGTGTACTCTTTAGTTGGTGGTTCAGACTCTGAGAGTCCCAGAAGTCCAGGTTAGAAGACTCTGTTGGTCTTCCTGTGGAGTTCCTATCCCCTTAGGGCCTTCAATCCTTCCTCCTATTCTTCCATAAGAGTTAACATTTAACATACATTTTGATTTTCCTAGGGGGCAAATATAAATGTCAGTTTCTTATCTTTCCTCCTTCCTTTTTTTTTTATTGGTTATAGTCTTTATTTACATTTCAATTCCCTTTTCCTGGTTTACCCGCCCCCCAAATGTCCCATATGTCTTTTTCCCTCCCCTTGTTCCCCTATTCACCCCTTCCCACTTCCCTGTTCTGGTATTCCCCTGCACTGCTGCATTGGGCCTTTCCAGAACCTGGGTACACTTTTTCCTTCTTGTCGGACATCATTTGGTAGGTGGATTGTGTCTATGGTGTTCCAAGATTCTAGGCTAATATCCACTTATCAGTGAGTGCATGCCATGGGTATTTTTTTGAGACTGGGTTACTTCACTCAGTATGATGCTCTCCAGCTCCATCCACTTCTCTAAGAATTTCATGAATTCATTGTTTCTAATGGCTGAATAGTACGCCATTGTGTATATGTAAAAACAGGACCGACAAAGATGGAATTTGAACCCACGCATGCAAAGCACAATGGATTTACAGTCCATCGTCTTAACCACTCAGCCACCTCATCTCCTCCTTCCTTTCTATTTCCTTCTCAGCTACATCCATCTTTCTCCCTTCCTATTTCCTATGGTGGAGAGTTTAGCCTTATAGCTATTTTATGTTTTAGGAATTGTTTTGCATTTTGGTTATGACCATCTGCTGCCTAACCTTATTAAGTAACATTCTACTTTCATAATATATGTGCATTTTAATATGCTTCCTAGTGAGCTACTGATACAGTATTAGAGGGGTGACCTCTATGCTTCTCAGAATCAATTATTATCTTTGAGGTATCTTATTTTATGTAAAGTTTACACTGTATGCTAACATTGCTTAAAAAAAATCACCAGAAGTACAAAGAAAGATGTTTCAGTATTGATAATTACAGGGAATCACTTGATGTTATCTGTTGAAAAGCATAGATTAATAAAAGTCTGCTCCCATGGCAACAGTCACGCCCCTTTGCTCTTATAATAATAGTTATAATTATAGGTCATATTCACGAGGTAATAATCATTCACTATTTACTAGCTGTT
This sequence comes from Apodemus speciosus, assembly GCA_002335545.1. NCBI lineage: Eukaryota > Metazoa > Chordata > Mammalia > Rodentia > Muridae > Apodemus > Apodemus speciosus. The sequence continues at coordinate 80,294 of BDUI01003811.1, forward strand.
TTCTCTACTGGATGCTTAAGGGAAAACATTCCCAGTCTGTAAAGGTGGACTGTTAGCTTAATACATTAAATTTGAATTTCTCACTTACATATCACACCTTGACAATGAACACTAGGAAAGATGTCATTAAACTCAGTACAAATCACAATCTTGAACAAATCCAATCCCAAATGTCATAGTCAGACACATGGGGATTTGAGATCAAAATCTTTGGTCTAACAATCAAAGAGCTTGGACACTAGAGCTTGTCCTAATAGTAACATTGTAAAAATTACATTTTGAAATTTGCTTTCTATATAATAAAATGCTTGGAGGCTAAATTCTGGGGAAAGGATAGTCAGTTGTACCTTGCATAGACATTTTGAGTCAAGAGAAATGAATACTAGTGAAGCTTATTTTGGGGTGTCTTTACAATGGATTCCCTGGAAATATTAGTGTGTGATTGTAGTAGAACAACAGATTTCCTTTCAAATGGACAGAAACAGGACAGCAAGGAAGCTCAACAAATATTGGAATTTGCTGGAAAGTCAGGCAGCATTCTGTCATTCCCTGCGAAGTGACCCCTGACCTTCACATAAGTGTTGTAGCAAAGCACAGAAAATAAATAAACACATGCACAATTTTAAATGGAAAGAATAGATCCCAAAGKGTTCAGACCACAACATTCCTCAAGTCCTAGAGTAGAGGATCTTCTCACGATCTAGATCAGGTGGCAAGAACATAGGTGAAAATTACAAGCAATTTGCCTTCAAGCATGTTTTGTGCCTCCACACACCAAGGATTTTGCACTAAAGCTACCTTCAAACATTCCCTCCATCAAATATTATGTTCATAGCAGCCTTATTTATAATAGCCAGAAGCTGGAAAGAACCCAGATGTCCTTCAACAGAAGAATGGATACAGAAAATGAGGTACATTTACACAATGGGGTACTACTCAGCAGTTAAAACAATGAATTCATGAGCTTTTTAGACAAATGGATGGAACTAGAAAATATCATCCCCAGTGAGGTAACCCAATTATAAAAGAACACACATGTATGCACTCATTGATAAGTGGATATTAGCCCAAAAGCTTGGAATACTCTTGATACACTTCACAGATCATATGAGCTCGAGAAGAAGGGAGAGAAAGTATGGATACTTCAGTCTTTCTTAGAAGGGGGAACAAAATACTCACGCTAGGAAATATGAAGACAAAGTGTGGAACAGAGACTAAAAGAAAGGCTGTCCAGAGACTTTCCCACCTGGAGATCCATTCAATATATAGACACCAAACCCAGACACTATTGCAGATGCCAAGAATTTGCTGTCAGAAGGCTGATATAGCTGACTTCTGAGAGACTCTGCCATAGCCTGACAAATACAGAGGCAGATAGACTCAGAGACAACCACTGGACTGAGCACGGGGTCCCCAGTGGAGGAGGTAGAAAAAGGACTGAAGGAACTGAGGAGTTTGCACCCATAGGAAGAACAACAACATCAACCAAACAGCCCACACAGCCCCAAAGTTCCCAGCAACTAAACCATCAACCAAAGAGTACCCATTGCTCCAGCCGCATATGTAGCAGAGGGTGGCCTTGTTGGACATCAATGGGAGGATACACCCTTGGTCCAGTGGAGGCTTGATGCCCCAGTGTAGGGGAATGCCAGGGTGGGGAGGCAGGAGTGGGCTAGTGGGTAAGGGAGCACCCTCATAGAAGCAGGGGAGGGAGGATGGGATGGGGGTTTCCATAGGGGATGGGAAAGGGGATAACATTTGAAATGTAAATAAATAAAATCCCCAATAGAAAAGTGAATGTGAAAAAGAAAACAAAAGAATAAAAATACAGTTTCAGTTTCCCTGTGAACCAAATACTGCTATGTGGTTTCCTGGTGTTCTCTCACAATTAGACAGTGATATCTATGAGCTTTAAGGATCTCCCTGTTGAAGAAGAATATATTAAGCCACAGCATTCAACTCAAATGGTCCTGTTTATTTTGATATGGGCTAATCATGAATTTATTTTTACCCTCCATTATTGGATACTATAGGAAATTTCCCAAGCTACCTACCCTGAAAATAAGTTATACACGTGCAATCTGTATTCTCATTCCTTCTGAAATTCTCAAACCCATCCTTCACATTTATGACTGCTTATTTCATCATGATGGCAGAGTTCAAACTACATTTACTAACTTGAAAACTTGAGCAGCTCTTCGAGATACTTCTGTGTGATTACCCACCATCTAGCACTAAGGAGTGATTTTTAATATACCAAATTTTTAGTTTTTGTTTTCACTCTCCTCACACTATTTTAAATTGTCAACATTTTATTTCACTTTTTAAACTGGGCATTTCACTTTTGTGTTATTTGGAATTCCAGACTCCTTCCTAGTGTACACAGACTTTTAGAAGGCTCTAAGTTGTCTCAGGATTTTCCATTCATGACTATAAAAGCTCATAATTATAATACCAAATTTAGGTTTAAAATTGTACTGTAACTTCACATACAGCAGTGGTACATGGTATATTCGATAGATCTCACTTAATGAGGTAGTGAATCACAATATTTCAGATAACAGCAATTACATGATGAGGGTGGAAAATACAAGTCATAGTTTATTTGTATTCAGGCATTTAGTGATTTTTCTAGTTCTTCATGTATATTGTTCGGTTGCTCATGACCACTCTACTCACTGTTACTTACACATCTGAATGTTCATACTTGCAAATATACTTATTATTACTTAGTTTATCGCCTAAGGTGATCCATAGGATATTCTGATGTATTTTATGTATTTATTTATCAAGAAAATCATCCTTAAAATGCACAGTTATATTTCAAATAATTTTTTATCCTCAAAATTGTAGTCTGGAGAGGTTAGACTACATGTATCTTAATATTCCAGSATTTTAGCTTTAGAGATTACAAAACTGTWGATCACGTCCTATCAAGTCAAACCATGTAGCTGTCACTAAAGGTTAGCATTGATAGGTGTTGTCAGTGAGAATTTTAAAATTTCTTTGTGTGTGTGCATTTGTGCAAGTGTGAGTGTGTGTGTGTGTGTGTGTGTGTGTGTACAGAGTGGTAGTAAATATTGGTGGGGAAATAGGACACAATAGTTGCTGGGTCACTCTTTTGATTTGAAATGTGTGCAGTTTGTGAAGGATACTAAATTTTGGCTTCTAAAGTGTAAGACTGACAATTCCGTTTTTAGCTTGTGTTTCCTTAGCAAGATTTTGGCTGTGAATTTAGGTAGCTTCCCAGATGTTTAAGAGTCTCAGARGAATCCCTCAGCAAAGTTCAAAAAATATGTACCTGCATAGCTTTTGACATAGTTTATTGTCAGTATAGATTTGCGAAGTTGCAACATAAATTATATCTTAAAGAATTCAGATTTGCATTTTCGGAGTTACTTGGTTGACAGTAATTCTAATCAAATTATCTAATGAATTTACATTATTTCCTACAATGGCATTGAAGAGCTTTACTTGACTCTGTGCTAATATAGAAAAAGATGCAGTGCAGAGCAAAGGTGTAGAGGATGTACCTAGCACGTA
>BDUI01003811.1:90701-106338 GCA_002335545.1 Apodemus speciosus
CACACTGAATAGCTATGTTAGCAGAACTAGGCCAGGGAGGTCGACAAGAACATCCAGACCCTGCCTCCCAATGCTGAGATTAAACACATGTCAGCATCTCAACACAAAGGACCCTCTGTCTTGAATGAAAAGCATTTTAACCATTTGTACCATCTTCCTAATCCACCATTTACTAAGAAAGCCAGGTTGTCCCTGAATATGTTGTCTGCTTGTGGATCCAGTTCCCCTAAATGGGCTCCCTTGTCTGGCCTCAGTAGGGGAGGATGTGCCTAGTCCTGCAGTGACTTGATGTGACAGAAGTGGTTGGAATACAGGAGGGACATCCCCCTTCCCAGAGGAGAAGGCAATAGGGAGATGGGTTGTGAGAGGGAGACTGGGAGGAAGCATGGCTGTGATCAGGATGTAAAGTGAATAAATATATCAATTAATGGAAAAAGAAATAAACTTTCTTTGCTAAGATTTARTTTTCATTATATCTAGTCAATATTTAACTAAAAATCCCAGGTTATGATACTTCAAATTGCAAAAAATATTATTTTTTCTTTGTTTCTCTTTCTAACCTTTTAAATGGGAAGTGTTTGAAACTATTTGGGGATACAGTACAGAGTGGTGTATGTTTCATTTCTTTGAATGAGATCACCTAATTTTAATAAAATATGTATCATAAAMCATCAAAATATGAGTTTGGGTTTAAAATATTTTGTCTGCATACTATTGTAATGTATCATGAAATTTCATATTACCTAAAATATATAATAAAGAATTCATTTCATTATTATATTTCTTATTCATCGTATCATGTGGTATATTTTTATAATACCATGAATATATCTAGAATTTACAAATATTATTGGAGTAGAGGACATAGCTCAGTGGTGGAGTGCATGGTGGAGTGCTTGCTTGCATGTATAATGCCCTAGTTTCAATCCCCAGCAACACATATATGGTGTGTTATTTTTTTTTTTTTTAGCTACATAGCTTTGAGCTTCGTGGCAGGCCATACTTCCAGCCACCCACCCAGGGAATCATTGGATCCATGGATGCAAAATACACATGTACTCCATTTAATCTTAAAATGCCTTAGCTAACTCAATGACTGGGCATTTKTAAGCCTTCCCTTGCTACCCCAGGCCCAACTCACAAGGGTGGTTAGCTATATCTCCAGCTGCTACTGCATGCTATTCCTCTCTTCCCAGTCTTAGCGATTCTCCCTGCTTCCTACCTGTGCACCTCTGAGTGTCCCACCCCATGCTCAGCCATTAGTCTCTGGCATCTTTACTAATATATCAAAACCCAACTTGGGGACAGGGATCTTCAGAGTCAGTACACTCAGATTCTTGATTAAATCAAAACATCGGAACCACTGCTCTGCAGAGAGAGAGAGAGAGAGAGAGAGAGAGAGAGAGAGAGAGAGAGAGAGAGAGACGGGAGAGAGAATTATTAATCTTTCGAAGTCACATTTTTATTTGAACTAATTTTCTGGATTGGACACTCAGGAGTATTCATGGTAAGGAGCAAACTGTTTAATATTTTAAATGAATATGTATTATGAATTATTTTTAAAAGGCTWATAAGCAGCAGCATCCCCCATCTTCCCTCCCAGATGGACCAGACAGGCAACACCAAGTAAATAGAGATATCCTGAGTTTAACATTGCTCAGGACACAGCCCAACTGGGCAGCTCTGTGAACTGTCAGTGTGCCAGCCCTATCCTGGGCCATTTGCCCTGCAGAGTGATCAGCACTTTGAAAGGGTCCMCGGAGCATCCACCATCTTCATTCCTGGATGGAACAGCCAGGCAATACCAGGTACACAGAGACAACCCGAGTCTAACATTGCTTGGGGCAAGGCACACCAGGGCACCAACAGCACCCAAAAGTAGGGCAGCCAGCAATCTGTGCCAGGGTAAACCCAGTCATCCAGAGGAGCAGAAACAGCCTTACAGGCTCACAGGAGGTTCAAGCACCAGCCAGTGACAACAGGACCAAATAACGCCAGAGATAACCAGATGGCAAAAGGCAAACATAGGAACTTTACTAAGAGAAATCAAGGCAATATGGCAGCATCCGAACCCAATTCTCCAACAACAGCAGGTCCTGGTTACCCCAACACACCAGAAAAACAAGATGTGGATTTAAAATCACTGGTCATGATGCTGTTAGAGGAACACAAGGACATAAATAAATCTTTTAAAGAAATATAGGAGAAAATGGATCAAAAGTTAGAAGCCCTTACAAGGGAAACACAAAAACCATTTAAAAAAATTCAGGAGAATATGGGTCAACATATAGAAGCYAATAAAGAGGAAACGTAAAAATCACTTAAAGAAGTACAGGAGAAYTTGGGTCAACAGGAAGAAGTCATGAAACAGGAAATACAAAAATCTCTTAAAGAATTACAGGAAAACACAAACAAGCAAGTGAAGGAACTGAACAAAGCCATCCAGGATCTAAAAACAGAAGTAGAAACAACTAAGAAATCACAAAGGGAGACAACTTTGGAGATAGAAAACCTTGGGAAGAAATGAGGGGCCATAGATGCAAATATCAACAACAGAATACAAGGGATAGAAGAAAGAATCTCAGATGCCAAAGATACCATAGAAAGCATTGACTCAACANGAAAACTTCCCTAACCTAAAGAGAGAGATGCCCATGAATATACAAGAAGCCTACAGAACTCCAAACAGACWGGACCAGAACAGAAATACCTCCTGTCACCTAATAATCAAAACCCCAAATGTACTAAACAAAGAAAAAATATTAAAGGCACTAAGAGAAAAAAGCCAAGTAACATAAAAAGGAAGACCTAACAGAATTACATCAGATTTCTCACCATGGAAGCTAGAAGATCCTGGGTAGACCTCATGCAGACTCTAAGAGAATATAAATGCCAGCCAAGACTACTATAATACCCACCATAAATGGAGAAACCAAGATATTCCATGATAAAACCAAATTTACACAATATCTTTACACAAAACCAGCCCCACAAAGGATAACAGGTGTAAAACACCAATACAGGGAGGGAAACTACACCCTGGAAAAAGCAAGATAGTAACTTTCCTTCAACACACCCAAAAGAAGATAACTGCTCAAACTTAAAAGTAACATAAAAAAACAGGAAGTAATAATCATTATTCCTTAATATCTTTTAACATCAATGGACCCAATTCCCCATTAAAAAGACACAGACTAACAGGCTGGATACATAAACTGGACTCTATACTTTGCTGCATAGAGGAAACACACTTCAGTTTCAAAGACAAACACTACCTCAAAATAAAAGGCTAGCAAACAATTTTACAAGCAAATGGTCTCAGGAAACAAGCAAGGGTAGCCATTTTAATATCAGATAAAATTGACTTTCAACCTAATGTCATCAAAAGAGATACAGAAGGATACTTCTTACTGGTCAAAGGAAAAAGCCACCAAGAACTCTCAATTCTGTACATTTTTGCTCCAAATGCAAGGGCACCCTCATTCATAAAAGAACCTTTACTAAAGCTCAAAGCACACAGTGAACCAAATACAATAAATGTGGGTGACTTTAACACTCCAGTCTCCTCAATGGACTGATCAGGAAAACAAACTAAACATGGACACAATGAAACTAATTGAAGGTTTGGACAAATTGGAATATATATATATATTTCATCCTAAGTGTCTTAGTCAGGGTTTCTATTCCTGCACAAACATGATGACCAAGAAGCAAGTTGGGGAGGAAAGGGTTTATTGAGCTTACACTTCCACATAGCTGTTCATTACCAAAGGAAGTCAGGAGTGGAATTCAAGCAGGTCAGGAAGCAGGAGCTGATGCAGAGGCCATGGAGGGATGTTCCTTACTGGCTTGCTTCCCCTGGCTTGCGCAGCCTGCTTTCTTATAGAACCCAAGAATACCAGCCCAGGAATGGTACCACCCACAAGGGTCCCTCACCCGTTGGTCACTAATTGAGAAAATGTCCCACAGCTTGATCTCATGGAGGCATGTGTCCAACTGAAGCCCCTTTTCCTATGATAACTCTAGCCTGTGTCAAGTTGACACACAAAACCAGCCAGTACACTAAGGTAAAAGAATATACCATTTTCTGAGCACCTCATGTTACCTTCTCCAAAATCAACTATATAATTTGTCAAAAGACAGACCTCAACAAATATAAGAAGATCAAAATAATCCCATGCCTCCTATCAGATCACCATGGAGTAAGAGTGGTCTTCAGTAGAAACAGAAACAACAGAAAGCCCACATACACATAGAAGCTGAACCATACTCTATTCAATGATGCCTTGGTCAAGGAAGAAATAAAGAATGAAATCAAAGACTTTTTAGAATTTAATGAAAATGAAGGCACAACATACCCAAATTTATGGGAGACAATGAAAGCAGTGCTAAGAGGAAAACTCCTAGCCCTGAGTGTCTCCAAAAAGAAACAGGAGAGAGCATACACTAGCAGCTTAAAGGCACACCTGAAAGCCCTGGAACAAAAAGAAGCTAACTCACACAAGAGGAGTAGAAGAGAGGAAATCAAACTCTTGGCTGAAGTCAATCAAGTAGAAACAGAGAACCATACAAAGAATCAACAAAACCAGGAGATGGTTCTTTGAGAAAATCAATAAGATAGATAAACCCTTAGCCTAACTAATCAGAGGGCACAGAGACAGTATCCAAATTAGCAAAATTAGAAATGAAAAAGAAGATATAACAACAGAAACTGAGGAAATTCAAAAAATTATCAGGTCCTACTACAAAAACCTATACTCAACACAACTGGAGAATCTGGAGGAAATAGACAATTTCCTAGACAGATACCAAACACCAAAATTAAATCAGGATCGAATAGATTATCTACACAGTCCCGTAATCCCTAAAGAAATAGAAGGGGTCATAGAAAGTCTTCTAACCAAAAAAAGCACAGGACCAGATGGTTTTAGTGGAGAATTCAATCAGACCTTCAAGAAGACCTAACACCAATACTCTTCAAACTATTCCACAAAATACAAACAGAAGGAACACTACCCAACTCATTCTGTGAAGCAACAATTACTCCAATACCAAAACCACACAAAGATCCAACAAAGAAAGAGAACTTCAGAACAGTTTCCCTAATGAATATCGATGCAAAAACACTCAACAAAATTCTTGCCAAACAAATCCAAGAACACATCAAAATGATCATTCACCATGATCAAATAGGCTTCACCCTAGTGATGCAGGGATGGTACAATATACAGCAATTCATCAATGCAATCCACTACATAAACTCAAAGAAAAAAAAAAAAAACACATGATCATTCCATTAGTTGCTGAAAAAGCATTTGACAAAATTCAGCATCCTTTCTTGCTAAAAGTCTTGAAGAACAGGAATTCAAAGGCCCATACATAAACATAGTAAAAGCAATATACAGCAAACCAGTAACCAACATCAAACTAAACGGAGAGAAGCTTGAAGCAATCCCACTAAAATCAGGGACTAGACAAAGCTGTCCACTCTCTTCATATCTTTTCAATATAGCACTTGAAGTTCTAGCTAGAGTAATTAGAGAACATAAGGAGGTTCAAGGGAAACAAATTGGAAAGGAAGAAGTCAAACTATCACTATTCACAGATGATATGATAGTATACTTAAGTAACCCAAAAACTCAACCAGAGAACTTCTAAAGCTGATAAACAACTTCAGCAAAGTGGCTGGTTATAAAATCAACTCAAGCAAATCAGTAGCCTTCCTATACTCCAAGGATAAGCAGACTGAGATAGAAATTAGGGAAATGACACCCTTCACAATAGCCACAAACAATATAAAGTATCTTCGTGTGACTCTAAACAAACAAGTGAAAGATCTGTATGACAAGAACTTCAGGTCTCTAATGAAGGAAATTGAAGTAGACCACAGAAAATGGAAAAAACTTCCATGCTCCTGGATTGGCAGGATTAATATAGTAAAAATGGCCATATTGCCAAAAACAATGTACAGATTCAATGCATCCCCATCAAAATCCCAACCCAGTCCTTTATAGAGTTAGAAAGAACAATTCTCAAACTCATGTGAAATAACAAAAAGCCCAGGATAGCTAAATATATTCTCAACAGTAAAAGAACTTCTGGGGGAATCGGTATCCCTGACCTGAAGCAGTACCAATAGTGTTAATAACTGTGTAGTATTGGTGCAGTGACAGGCAGGTAGATCAATGGAATAGAATTGAAGACCTAGAAATGAACCCACCCACCTATGGTCATTTGATCTTTGACAAAGAAGCTAAAACCATCCAAAGGATAAAAGATAGCCTTTTCAACAAATGGTGCTGGTTCAACTGGAGGTCAGCAAGCAGAAGAATGAAAATTGATTCATTCTTATCTCCTTGTACTAAGATAAACTCCAAGTGGATCAAGAACATCCACATAAAACCAGATAAACTGAAAATAATAGAAAAGAAACTGGGAAAACCCTTGAGGACACATGGGTACAGAACACCAATAGGTTATGCGCTAAGATCAAGAATTGACAAATGGGACCTCATAAAATTACAAAGTTTCTGTAAGGCAAAGGACACTGTGAATGGGACACAAGGGCAACCAACAAAGTGGGAAAAGATCTTCACCAGCCCTACATCCGGCAGAGGACTGATATCCAATATATACAAAGAAGTCAGGAAGTTGGACTCCACAGGGTCAAAAAACCATATTAAAAAATTGGCTTCAGAGCTAAACAAAGAATTTTCACTTGAAGAATTTCAAATGGCTGAGAAGCACCTTAAGAAATATTCAACATCATTAGCCATTAGGGAAAAGCAAATCAAAACAACACTGAGATTTCACCTCACACCAGTCAGAATGGCTAAGATTAAAAACTCAGGAGACAGCAGGTGTTGAAGAGGATGTGGAGAAAGAGGAACACTCCTCCACTGCTGGTGGGATTACAAGCTGGTACAACCACTCTGGAAATCAGTCTGGCGGTTCCTCAGAAAACTGGGCATGACACTTCAGGAGGACCCTGTTATTCCTCTTGTAGGCATATACCCAGAGGATTCCCTGGAATGCAATAAGGACACCTGCTCCACTATGTTCATAACAGCCTTATTTATAATAGCCAGAAGTTGGAAAGAACCCAGATGTCTCTCAATGGAGGAATGGATACAGAAAATGTGGTATATTTACACAACGGAATACATGGAATACTACTCAGCAATTAAAAACAATGAATTCATGAAATATTTAGGCAAATTGTTGGAACTGGAATATATCACTCTAAGTGAGGTAACCCAATCACAAAAGAACACACCTGGAATGCAATCACTGATAAGTGGATATTAGCCCAGAAGCTATGAATACCCAAGACACAACTAACATATCAAATGATTCCCAAGAAGAAGGAAAGAGAGGGCCCTGGTCCTGGAAAGGCTTGATGCAGCATTGCAGGGGATTACCAGGACAGAGAATTGGGAGGGGGTTGATTGGGGAATGGGCAGAAGAAAGAGGGATTATGGGACTTATAGGGAGTGGGGAACCAGGGGAAAAGGAAATCATTTGGAATGTAAACAAAGAATGGAGAAAATTTAAAAAAATGTTAAAGATTACAGAGGAAAAAAAGGCTTATAGGCTTAGAGAAAGAGGAAATAGAAAAAAAAAGTTGTCAAGTACCATTTCATATATTTTATTTTCTACTCACTGAATATGTGGTTTCTTTAATATAAATGTCTGTAGTCTCATTAAGAATCTCTAAGAATTGTTAAACAAAGGGCCTAATTAAATGGAAGTATAATTTATTGATTTATACAGCACAAATGTGGCAGTGCCTTCTAGGCAGCAATAGAAGGGGTTCAACCCAGGGCTCAAGTGCTATAATTGAAAATAAAGATTATTACGCTTAGTAGCCCACCTATTGGAAAGAAAGAATTCCTCTTGCATTTGGTTGCTTGAGGCCACAATTTCATATTTGAGGGTATCTGGGACTATTCAAGTCATATATCAGTGTAATAGCTTCCTGGCTGTCAAACACTTATGGGTACAATTTTAAATGATTCCAATTCTTCTATTTAATAAAGGAGACATTATATCTCACTAGATTCTGTGTATTTAAAGTGTATAGAGGTTAGCAGTGACTGACTATGAATATTTGAAAGACTAGAATGACTGCTTAAATCAGAGAGACATTAAGTTGTCTGCCTCCTGGCTGTGTATCACAATCCCAGTAATGGAGAACTGAATGGCCTTGTTTCTCCCCATAGCAAAATATCATGCCTGACATCTGAGGAAATGGATTATTCCCAAATCCCTGAGTTAAAACTTCCGTTCTTCTGCAGAACCCTTTTCTCAAAATCCAATAGTTGTGGGTACAGAAGAAAACAAACCTTTAGGTCAGAGGTCAGAGTACTCAAGACTCCAGTTTGCATGTAGATTTAATTTAGAAAATATAATTAGTCTATTTTCAAGGAGAGGGCACTGTACTTACAAAAGTCATCTGTATAGACTCAAATAAAGATGTGTACAGTAATACATGAGTTACTCTTAGTGAGAGTTCTGCAAGGCTAGAATTTGGCCACATGGTGCATGTAATTCTTTCCTTAACAGGCTGGTAAGTATAGAAAAGTGTTTCTCAACTATTTTATTCACAGGGTATTCTATTTATCACTTATCTATATGTCAGTCTGTCTGTTCATCCATTCTTTCATACATTTATCTATGCCTATTTCTTAGAAACATGCTTTGTGAAGATTTTGTTTGACTTTAGAAACAGTATAAGAGTGGTATTATTATTAAAGTTTTTAGTTTAGTTTTCTCAATGCACAGTAGTACTGGAAATACTCTTTTTGAAAATAAAATAAATCTTCCTAATATCTTGTCTGATAAATCTTTCTTTTTTTTCTCTCCACAGTATCTTATACAAGCTTATCTAAAGTTAACTGCCCATTTGATAACAAAAACAACGATGAGATTGTCCATGCCAGAGATGACATTTCAGTTCCTCTCCTTCATTTGTTTCAATCCAGTTTCTTGGATATGGAAATAAGGAGATATATGTTGAATTAATGGCAGAATATTGATTTTTTATGAATTTATCTATTTAAGAATATGAAACATTTTGTATTATATTTTAATTATAAAATCATATATTAATACTCTCTGCCAGGGGAATATTATGCTCATTCTTAACTGATTCATGAAAGAAGAGATTCTCTGAGATGATGAAGCTAAGGTTTGTACACATTTTAAAAATAAGCTATATAATAACAAAAGTAGGATTTAATTCATGAGTCTTCAGACTCTTTATCTATACTATATAACAACTGTTTGGGGTATAGCACGTGCAATCTTGAAAACAATTGTCATCCTGGACATCTTCCTTGTGGGCTCACAGTCCAATTGAATGTCCACTCGATTTTTGCATGACCATTTGTCTTCATCTGCTCTAAAATATAAATAGAAATTACTTTTATTTCCTTGATAAAAGCTTTACACATCAAGTTGTGAACATTCTCTATCATAGGCTGAGTGATTCTACCTTTTGTTCTATCTGCCTGAGTCCTTGAGTGACTGTAATAACAGCACAGTTCTTGTTTGGGTAAGGAATATAAAGTAACTAAGGAAAATGTGTTAGGCTGTTGAATATCAGGGGTCATTTACTACTGCAATTCAATCACCTCTATGCTAATAGACACTCCAACAATTTGTTCTGTTAGTACTTCCCACCTGTTACTTGGCTTATGAACTTGTTCTGTTGCATAACAATCTATTTCCGGTTGCAGGACTCTGATGCTAGAATCATTCTTTTATCAAAATTGTCAAGGGGTTAATTATTATGAAACAAATGTCACTGGGTGATTCAAAAGACCTTTCACAAAATCATTTTGGGAATGTTTCTAAAAGTGCACACTCTGAAATGCATCCTAAAATATGGTACACCAAAATCTCTGACAGTTGATAAGAAATCTGAATTTTAAGTTATATATTTCAGAAACCCTATGTAAAATTCAAAGATTGGTGCCATTCATAGCAACAGACAGCACTTACTCATATGATTAAGTACTGGTCTATTCCTTCTTCCAGCCAGTCAAGAACTAATCTTGCACCCTGCTTCAATATCATTTTGGTAAATGATGATCATTAATATATCTAAAGAGCTTGCAGTGAAAATTAAACTTATAAAAAAGTTTTAGATTTCAAAGATACAATGAACCATGTCCGAACAAAAAGGCATATCTAGAAAAACAAAATCAAGCTTCAGAATATTGCTGTAGATTATGTTCTGTGGGCAAGAGCCAAGCAATACATCTTTACTATGGGGAAAATGTGTGTGCAAAATATAGATTAAAAAAGAAAAACTATAATTTGACATGAAAACTATAGTTTGATTTTGAATCTTTTCAAACTGTTTCATCTGACAACACACAATGTAATGTGTGCATTATAATTAAAGATTCTTAGAGTTACTGTTTCTCCTTACTCTTTTCAACAATGCTATTATGCTACAATGGCAAATCACACATATGTTTTTGATGTATTCAAATTTATTTAACATTATGATTAGCCTCTAATGGTTTCTGTGAAAACCCCTGGAAGATACAGGTGAATGAAGATGACTGAGTTAATTTCCTGAATTTTGTGTTCTTAAAATATTTCTGATATCATTTATTCCTTAATTATTCTTTTAAATAATTCTTGTCAAACCCTTCCAAGATAAGCATTATCTCTTCACAGATGAGAACAACACTGTCTATTAAATACTCATTGGCCGCTATTGAAATCAGTATTGTCCAGCTATGCAGCATTTCTACATGGATTAGTTTGTCCTGATTGTTCAAGGAATAAAAATTCTTTGGCCTCCAGAAAGAGAAACATTTAATTAGAAGAATGAATGTATCTTATTTTCTGCTCCCTGTGATATAATCAAAAGAGTATTGATCCAGAACAAAAACTTCCAGAATTTAAGTACTCTGAAGAACTCAGTAACTCTGTAACCTTGACAGGTCCCAGAATATAGTTGATGGAGATAGTTTACTTGAAGTCTCTAAAAGTACCCAGAAATGTTCCTGTTACATTGTAGTATGCAAAGAATATTCCAGTTCTGTTTTACCAGAAGTTTTAAGAACACTTAACCAAACCATATATCTTAACAACTAAAGCTGTAGTTATAGAAGTAATGCTCATGACATAGTGCATTTTACCTTCATAAGTGACATTGTTTTCTACCCCTTTCATAATTTTATAGAGTATTCTAGCCATATTCGATAAAGTCCTGATGATTTTACCTGATATTATCAGCAGCTCTCCACTGCTTGCTCAGTCATCATGGTTCAAATGATATCTAGGGACTCATAAATATTGGTTTTTATTATATATCAATAAAAGTAATTGTGCATGTGCATAATAATTATGGATAAATGACCATTAAGTCTAATCGTTTACTTTATTGATGGGGGACACTAATAACTATAAAGAGATGTAAATTTTTCTTCTCTGAATTATAAAGATCATGCAGATTTCTTATTAGAATGCTGCTGGGCTGAAATGTGGAAGTCTAGCTTGGTTATAAATAAGGAGCGTGATCTTTGCATTAAATTGGTATATAGTCAAACAAGCTGCATTCGTTTGCCTTCCTAGACAGCTGGAGTTGAATTCAGAAGCAGCTAATTGCCTTGGGGACCTTCTTTTGGCATCTTGCCCAATGGTACTCTTTGTGGGAGGAACAGCTTCACACACTGAGCTTAAAAGCATCTGGGTTGCTGTTCTGAATGCTACTGCTGAAGGATTTACCATCTGCCTTTGAGAAAGACAGCAGTCTAGGGAACTTTGATACTAAGCATCCACATGATAGCCTTTGACAGCTGAAAGCCTTCATTATATAAGAGTCTAAAATAAACTAAGCATGAACCAACCAAACAAATAGGACCACTTTATTTTTGATTAACTACAAATATAATGTTGAAATGTATGGATAACAGAGGATTTATTGAGAACTAACTGCTGATACGAATTGTTTTATACTTTACATATCTATTATGGGCAGCCACAGAATTTGGTGAGTACAACTTTATCCACATCTTAGAGATAAGTTCATCCTTTTAGGAGAAAACTAATTGCCTTAAAGTTATTCAAGACACAGAATAAAAGTTAGGATCTAGGTATTCATAATCAGTATTCTATATTTATTTAAATACTAAATTTTTATTCATTTTCTGTCATAGAAAGGCAGTATTCTGAAATTCTGGGCATGGGTTGAATATTTTCTAGGTGTTTCTCTCTCATACACACACACACACACACACACACACACACACACACACACACAGAGAGATTTCCATAACAATAGATTACAGTATTGGGATATAATTACTCATAGAATGATTAAAGGTTGAAAGAATCTAACTTTGATTATTAGCTTCTCCTGGGGATATTTTTCAATGAATATTTGTGTCCATTATCTAAAATTGTCTCTGCCAGGTTGGCCCTGGGCAAAGTCATGGAAATAAATATATAGTTTACTTACGAAATACTCTTAAGTGCTCAGCATAGTGATGTAGAAATATTTTGGAAAATTTATAGATCTATCACAACTGAGTGACAATATATTGAAGTAGAACAATATTAATTAACACTTGTAACTTATAGACTAAGTTTCTATCACTGTTCTATCTTTTTCTCATGGGGGATTGACTAAAACATCTCAGTAAATGAGATGGGAAAGGCATGTTTAATCATCTCTCCACATACAATTATGTACCCTGATTTTCTTAAATTTAAATATTGTGCTGATCTCTAAACACCCTTGTGTTGATTACCTTAAGGCTATTAGTAAGGTGTCTGTGTTATCTTTAAGTGGTAATTTAATTTAGTGTCCCTAACCAGAAACGCATATGTACATTTAAAATTGAATTGCATCTTTTAAAATTGCTCTCTGTGGACACTTCCTTCTGTTCTGTAAACTTGCAGGCACATTCCAGCTGTAAGCATTTGCAGGTGGAATGCAGAGCGTGACCGATATTTGCCCTGCTTTCCTTTCCCTTGGGGAAATCTACCAACCTGGTTGCAGACTGTCAGTAGGAAGATAGAATGATTTATAACCAGCCTGTGGCTGTTTATTCTAAAGTGCTTATAGCCAAATGGCACTGGAGGAGAAAATGGAGTGGGAGTTATTGATTCATAGTTTTTAAGGACCATCCCTAAAACCCACAGGCACAATCAATATTGAAGATATTGAGTTTATTATTCAAAATATGCAGTACACCAATGAACAGTAGAAACACTGAAACCAATAAGATAGCCTTAAAAATAGAGAAGGCAATGCATAAAGATGAATTATCTTAGACTCACTGTTTAAGAT
The DNA here is from genome assembly GCA_002335545.1 of Apodemus speciosus. Taxonomy (NCBI): domain Eukaryota; kingdom Metazoa; phylum Chordata; class Mammalia; order Rodentia; family Muridae; genus Apodemus; species Apodemus speciosus. The sequence continues at coordinate 104,017 of BDUI01003811.1, forward strand.
TACTTAGTATAAAAAAGTGTACTTACTGCTTACAAGTGAAGATGTTGAATTGTTTTTATGTCAGGCAAAGAATTGAATTAATTGAATAAATATAAAAAAGGTGTCACTAGGACAAATCAGAACAATAGAGGAAAAATATGTGCATCAATTAGGTAATGCAGGTACCTAAGCAGACTTCTTGAGTATGCTTAACTGACCAGAACCAAGTCATATGAGTCTGTTTGCCTTTCCAGATAAGGCGATTAATGTTGCTGTGCATCTAATTTCTAAGTTAGGAAATGCCTTTCCAGATAAGGCATCTAATTTCTAAGTTAGGTATGCCTTTCCAGATAAGGCGATTAATGTTGCTGTGCATCTAATTTCTAAGTTAGGAAACAGAATAATAATATCAGCTTCACGTGTTTATATTTGTGAGGCTTGTCCAAGCGCAAAGAGAGTGACTGGCACATGGATCTTATTAAGGCTGTGCTAGTTTCTGAATATCCTCTATTTGGTACTTACTCAAGAACCTTAGCTTGGTGCTGAAGTCCATTCTGAGTTTGTGCACCATGCTCTTCTAGCTTAATGACTAATGATGCTTCTTCTTGTAGTTTTTATGTTAGTTAGATGCAGTGATCAGAACACTTGTAATGATTCTGCTGTCCTAAGCAGACTGGTTCCATAAAATTGTAACAACGCTGAAAAATTCATATTACTTTGTGACTTCATAGCCATCAGAATGGACCACAGCACATAATTTGCAGACACTCATGCTGTTGAAGTAAGCTCTCCCTGTACCGCCAGTCATGCAGAAGTACGGATTGTACAAGCAAGCACAGTAAATGTGTGCTTGTAATACACATTTATGGCTGGATTTATCTACTCTAATGTACACTCTGTAATTGTTAGAGTATGCTTTTCCATTTTAAAGACAAAAATCAAATAAACAGAAAAAAAAAAGACAAAGAAAATCAAGAAGATCCTTGATAAGGCATTATAGAGTAAGGCATTGTGGACATACAAGAGAGTAGTTCTAAGTGTTCTTTCCAGAGACCATTCTGTGGGACAGTGTACACAAGTATAAAACAGTAACTGGTGAGTTTTCACACAACATAAGTTCAAGCTAATATGTATTTGTGCCTCAGTTTTAAACAAATGCCTGAAAACAGAATTTTAAAAATCATATAAAATATTGGTATAAAGACAGAATTTTTTTTTCAGACAGCAAAATGTGTATTTTCATTTTAGTGACATAACAAGTCAAAAAGAATGTAAACTTATCAGATAAAATTACACAGTAAACTGAGTTACTATAGGAGACAACTTGAAATAAACTGTGTTGTGGGAAATATTTAAAAAAATGCAATTCACCTACACCAGCAGGTCTTGGCGTGCTGGCCTATCAGACCCTGGCAGGCAATGGCTGGCCTGTTCTCATCTCATGAAGACTCTTAGACTCAGAGCTCTGAAACCTCTCCAATCAGCTCACTAAGTCCCCATAGGCAAGTTCCTACAATGCCAATCCCATGTTTCACAATACCCACAGCCTTTTGGGGTGCACTTGCAATCCCATGCATAGGCAGCCATACCTTTCTCTCTGAAACCCAGTCGAGCCACAGTGTAAAGGAAAACACCATACAAACTTAGTTTAGAATCAGTGGTAACTCAGTCACTGAGTACAACAACTAACATCCAAATTATAAGCCGTAGGGATACAAACAGATCCACCCCCTGAAACGGGGTCTCCTCTATCTATATCTTTACTTGCTGCTGTCCCCATTAAAATGCCAGTATATCTCTCTTGCCTCTTCCCTTCCTCCCTCTGAACCAGAAGTTCTGCCTACACTCCCAGTGATTAGTTTCTTTATTCATTAGAAGGGTCACATGAAGTCCTGAGTATGTGATTCACTACTAGTCCCAGACGGTCCCTCTCAGGGAAGCTGAATTTGTGTCAAAATACAATCAGCTCCAGAGATAGCCACAACAAAACTGAGTTTAGTCTAAGTGTCCCATACTAATGCAGTAGCGACTGGCACTCTCCTCATTCTCCCTCACATCTGATTCACTGACTTTCACAGAACAACTTACAGTCTGGAAAACTCCATATGCTCATGTGCCACTTTTCACGTGTCTGTCTGTGTGTGTGTGTGTGTGTGTGTGTGTGTGTGTGTGTGTGTGTGTATGTATGTATGTATGTTTTCTCTGGACTTCAAAATTATTCACAGATATAGACTTTCCAGTATATCTGCCTATTGACTATAGTAATATATCATGTCTCTGGCTTAGTTAACATAGGATGTACCATGTACTCTAGGTGTGTAGTAGCTCTAGTTCAAGGTTAAT
>BDUI01003812.1:55027-67707 GCA_002335545.1 Apodemus speciosus
TGTGTTACCATACACTTTTACAACTTTTCCAAGTTATTGTTAGTTGCCTTTATTAGTTAGTTGCTGAGAGTAATGGATTAAGTGCACACACATTTACTCAGAGCAAACAGCACAGTATATTTTGGACTTGGTAGTAACTGTGGTTTCATCCAACCAGTATGAATATTGGAAAATATATCCAATGAGTAGGGAAGCACACTGTAAAGTCGAAAAGCACAAACCCAATAGAGTATTAGGAAAGTGATTCTTTCAGAGAGATGCAATAATATGAAATATTAATTTCAAAAATATATTTCAGTTTTCTAAGGTAAATACAAATGAATGACGTGGTTATTTTTTTAACCTGCTAACAGACATTTGAGAACATTTTAAAAGTACTTTCCAGTTTGTTTGTCCCATTAATCTCCTATAAATTCTACTTTCAAATGTCTTAGCATTCATTTTAAACTTAAATTCAAAGCTAAAAACCTGAAATATTATACTTTCTCATTATTTCCAGCGCTGTCATATCATTTTTGGTATAGTATTTGATGATAAATAGCATCATAAATGAAATTGCACGCTATAAAGAATCATAATAGAATAAATAAAACAGAGAACTCGGTGGTGGCTTCATTTTATTTTCCTTGAGCCATTAACCAACCATCCCCATTATCTTCAGTGACAGAAATGGGGGATGACAAAAGACCTGCATTTCCAGATGCTAAGCTGAAATCACAGGATAGGAAATAAGTTGGATTTTTATTATTTCATTTGGAACTATACAGGGATTTATTTTGCTTTTTCTGTATGTGTTAGAGCCATTTCAACAGCTACCAAGATTAAGAATATAGTTTAGGTTTCACAGCAAAAGCTAAATGAAGCCTAGAACAATTATTTATCCATGTCTCCCTTGTATAACAATGTGTGAAGCTTAAAATTTCAATGACAAAGAGAGAAAGAATTTGAAACATTTAAAACAAATATGTGAAATCCAAGTCAGTCATTTTTGGTACATTTTCCCCCTCCCAATCACTCATTCATCCACTTAGCAAATATTAATATAGTGCTTTTCAGGCTCTAAGTACTCAAATTTATTCTTACATACCTACTCAGTGCACAGATATGCCTGAAGCAAGGCTTATGATGGGAACAAAGTTGGTTAGGAAATACTGGGTGCTGAAAAGCTAAGAAGAAAATTATTGCACAGCAGAGATATATGTTTTATTAGCATGAGAGAAACCGAAGCATTGGGAACTGAAGATGACACAATGTTGTATAATGTGTAGGTTTATAAAAGCCTAAGGACAAAAAGTGGAAGGAAATGATTTATGATTTATCATGAACTTGCTGTGAAGCTATTGCAAAGCTTTGAGTATAGTACATCCCCATTAACAATCGAATTTCTGGATAAAATGTTACTGAAATGCAGGAACCCCTGGGTAATTTAAAGCTTCACGTCATTTGTGTCTTTCTGTTGGTAAGAAATGTTTTCATGTAATAAGACTTAGGAGCACTTTGAAGTGAAGGTGGTGATCACAATAATAATTGTTTCAAGAAAGTATTTTGTATAGGGTCACAAAGCTCACTTTCAGTTTTCTTTCAGAAAYGTTATCTTCTTCTGCCTTGGGGTGGAATATCAATTTATTGACAGATAAATTAACATTTTAAAATTATAATGTACATTTTTTAAAATATCTAAGTGATGTAAAATAATTTATCATTTTTTTATTATTACATCAGTCCTTCTTACCACATTACTTTTCTAACAATTTAATCAAAATCCCCTTAATTGAACTGTGGGAAAGGCTTTAGACCAACATCTTAAAATGTTGATAATCCATGCTGAGCATAAGACCTTGCACTTGTAAGATGTATGATAAATATTAAATTGAGGTTTTTATAAATTATTTAATGAGTGTTACCAAATTGATGACAGTGTGGCCTTTCTCATAAACTTGCCAGTAAGGCTCCCAATGCTAAGTTCAAACCAGGAATATACAAGATCTTGTTAAAGTGATAGAAAATCATATATTTAAGTTTCTAATACTAGACAAATGCTAGACAAATTTCATGATGAATCTTTTTATTTCTTGGTAATCCAAATATTATAGGCACAACATATATTAATTTTGTGAAGCAGAATTAAATATTAAGTAGGTTAAAAATTAGTATTGCACCTGGTCACAAATATATGCCTTTTATGGTTCAGCTATTCAGAAAGCTATGACTGGAGGATCACTTATATTCAGAAGTCCAATTCAAGGCTAGAGAGCATTTTGAAATGCTGTTCYATATAGTCCAAATTAAAGTAAAATAATCAAGTACTATTAAGGCAATTTGGTTGAAATGCTTGTAATTGCACACACACACACACACACACACACACAAACACACATTGATTCATAAGCCAAACTCTTTCCCTCTTTCTGTCTTAGATGGTTGCAAGATGAAGTCTACCAAATTTAAATCAGGAAAAATCAAAGCATCTCGAATCAAAGCACCTCGGGAATCATAATATCTGGCATCTTTATTTTGGCTTATCAATTTCTATAACTGTGGGAAATATAATTTTATTTAGTGTATATTTTTAAAATATATTGTAAAAAATATATTTTATTTTTAAAATACATTTTTATTGTGTGTATGTGTGTGTATCAAAATTGTGAGAATATGCAGAATTAGTTTTGGAATTGTGTAATGAGTTGAGATTATAAAAGATTTAAAGTGAATTCTATGAAGATCTCAATATTGCTGGGATGGACCTATTAAGAGAAAGTTTGTTGATGGCTAGAAATGAAAGGAAATATTTAAATAGTTATTTATAAAGAGTTGCTTAAAATATGATTACTGAAGTCCATTTTCATAGAACACTGTAATTAATAATGTTTTACTCAGGATCAGAAGAAAGTGATCTTTATTATAAAGTAGCAATTGAGTTGGCAGAATTTTAATTATGTGCCAGTTGTTTCATTGGAGGTCAAAACAACGAGAGAAATAAAGTGATGCAAAGATGTAAGATTSTTATGCAAAGTATTTTTAAAAGCAGATGAATTATCCTGGGTTGTTGATAGAAATATGAGAAACACAGAGAAATAAATTGAATACAATCATGTTAAACCAAAATAAATTAAAACATTTTTTTAAAAAAAAATACGCCTTTTACCGTCTTTTCCCTCTATATTCCCTTTCCCTACCTCTTTCCCTCCTCCTTGGCCTCTTCCTCTCCTCTTTTGTTACAGTTCATTTGAGAGGTTTTCTTTCTATAGTCCAGGATGTTCTGAAATTCTCATTGTCAAGGCCTTAATACCCTTCAAGTTCAGATTGCTTATTAATGTCATGCTGTCTAGGTCCTGCCTTCCTTTTAAAAAATAAAATAAAATTATTATCTTTTCTAACCTGTGTAACTATTATAGATAATCTAGAATGTGAAATTTGGGCGTTTTTGTTGTTGAAGCAGAAACACAATATGAGAATTAATATGCACTATAATATGTACAATAAAGATTAAAGGAAATTGCCTATGCGACAGAACAGCAGCCTTAAAAACAAGGTTGGTAAGATACACAAGTCTCTGGGCATACTTTGGAGATTCCGTTCATTAAATAACTCAGTGAGAATCTGTAGGAAGACCATCTCAATGTGAGTAGTACCTTTTCTTGGTTGGGATCCCTGATTCTATGGTTAGAGAACTAGAACCGAAAGTCAGCATGCATTCATCTTTGTTGGTTTCTTGATTGTCATATGACCAGTGTTTTAAGGTCTTGATACATTAAAGGACTTCTTCGCTATGATGGACTATGCTCTTGAACTGTACTTGGGTATAGAAAGAGATGACTCATTTTACTTTTGCATATTTTTAAATCTGTAATAAACTGAAGGGCCAGGATTGTGACACATTCAATTTAACTAGATCGATGTATTGTGAAAAATCAAAATTTAACTCCCGAAGGTGTTGTATCCTCAACACTGGCATCTAGTTAAGTGAGAAGTATGATATTCTGACTTTATTGTGCACATTCAGAAAAACTTTAATCTGAAACACTGGAGTTTTCCACCCATGCTCTGTTCTCAAAATAATTTGAGACTTAATTATCTATGAATAAATGTCTAGGCCATAAGGTTGACTGGTTCCTGAAAATATATAATTCAATCATCCCATTTGAACTAGTCTTAGTCACCATAAGGATAGTTATCTCTCCTAAGTTTCAAGAGTCAGTCTTCCTTATAAGCAGAAACAAATCTTCCCATACTTGACAAACATCCAGAATTCCTCTCTGCAAGAATACCCACCTATCTCCTCCTGTCTTTTTAAATAGGTGATCAGATTTTATTGACAGGTGATGCTGATACACAGTGCACAAGACATTCTACATTAATTAAAATTGTCATAAATTATTTCAAGGTTCTCAACAAACTTTACTTCAAAAGTATGTATGAGTAGAAGAACAATGGAGACTAATCAWCATATACTGAAGAGAACACAATCATAGAAGAAAGGGGGCATAACATTAGGCTTTACTAATTTAGGGAAAATGTATAGAGTCTTAAAACTGGTTACAAAAAATGATAATTTAACTTTGAAAATAAAGCAAAGTAATATAACTGAAGTGAAGAATGTCTTCAAACAACTATATTGGAACAAGTGTAAACACACATGCAAAGAAGGAAAAAAGAGGAAGCTCAATATTGGAACTTCATTTACAAACACACACACACACACACACACACACACACACACACACACACACCACAGACTTAAATGTATAACAGAAGTATGAAACTACTTGGATAACACAGGAATAAATCAAATTAACCTTGTGTTTGGTGATAGAATTTCAGATGTGATTCCAAGTGCAGAGTATATTAAACTCAGTAAATTTAGGTTTCTTTGAAGTTTTTTTCCTATTTACACATTAAGGGATTAATTTAAAAGCAAGCTTTAAACCGAAAGAAAACACTCAGGTAAACTCCTATCTGATCAAAGACTTAAATCTTCAAATTAAAAATAGCTGGCAAAAGTCAACAATAAAAAAGAAAGTCCATTTTTTTTCTCTGATAGTAACCACTACATTTTGACTAGTTTATAAATTTGCAAAAGCTGCTTTAACGGAGTCCACATAGTCAGTGGCTCAAAATTGATATTTAGTTGTTTATATTTTCATGATCTCACATCTATATTCAAAGTATTAGGAAATCTGTAATTCTAAGGGCTCTGTGACTTTTTTCCATTGGCTTAACATAACCATCATTAACCTTTGGCTTCTAGAAGCATTGTTATGATGTTGTCTTCCACTTTGCTATACCCAAAGTGGATATGTTTCTAGAAGACAGCAGCCAAGTTGGAGCAAAAGTCTACTTTATCAATGGTCTCCTCTCAAGTATACTTAAATATATAAAAATGACGTTATTCTCAAAGTTTCAAAATGAAATTTGAGAGATAAGTAGCTTAGAATGTAAACTCTTAGGAGAGTCAACTTAACACCACTCATTGATCTGATTTCTTCATCAAAAAAAAAAAATAGAATAGTTTGAAGAGTATTGGAATTAAATCTTCTTTGAAGGTCTGATAGAACTCTTCACTAAGCCCATCTAGGCCTGGGCTTTTTTTGCTTGGGAGACTATTAAGGAATGCTTTCTAATTTTGAGTTATGGGATAATTTAGATCGCTTATCTGATTTAACTTTGGTACCTGGTATCTGTCCAGAAAATTGTCCATTTCATCCAGATTTTCTAGTTTTGTTGAGTATAGGCTTTGGTAGGAAGATTTTTTTGGATTTCCTCAGTTTTTGTTATGTATCCAATTTCATTTCTGATTTTGTTGATTTGGATGCTATCTCTGCGCCTTCTGGTTAGTTTGGCAAAGGGTTTATCTATCCTGTTGGTTTTCTTGGACAACTTGCTGAAAGCAATCTACAGATTCAATGTAGTTCGATCAAAATTCCAACTCAATTCATCTTAGAGATATAAAGAGCAATTTCCAAATTTACCTGGAATAACAAAAACCCAGTATATTGAAAATAATTCTCAGCAACTTCTGGCAGAATCACCATCCCTGACCTCAAGCTATACTACAGAGAAATTGTGATAAAAACTGCATGGTATTGGTACAGTGACAGGCAGATAGATCAATGGAAGAGAATTGAAGACCAAGAAATCAACCCACACACTTCCAGCTACTTGATCTTTGACAAAGTAACTAAAAACCATTCAATGGAATAAAGAATTATCAACAAATGGTTCTGATTCAACTAATGGTTAGCATGTTGAAGACTGCAAATCAATCCATTCTTATCTCCTTGTACAAATCTCAAGTCCAAGTAAAGGACCTCCACATAAAACCAGACACACTGAAAATAATAGAAAAGAAAGTAGGGAAGAGCCTTGAGCATATGGGCACAGGGGAAAATTTCATGAACAGAACACCAATAGCTTATGCTCTAAGATCAAGAATTGACAAATGAGACCTCATAAAATTGCACAGCTTCTGTAAGGCAAAAAAATACTGTCAATAGAACAAAATAGCAACCAACAGATTGGGAAAAAATCTTTACCAATTCTACACCCAATAGAGGACTAATATCCAATTTATACAAAGAACTCAAGAAGTTAGACTTCAGAGAAACAAATAACCCTATTAAAAATGGGATACAGAGCTAAACAAAGAATTCTCAACTGGTGAATACTGAGTGGCTCAGAAGCACCTAAAGAAATTTTCAACATCCTTAATCATCAGGGAATACAAATCAAAACAACCCTGAGATTCGACCTCACACCAGTCAGAATGGCTAAGATCAAAATCTCAAGAGAAAACAGGTGCTGGAGAAGATGTGGAGAAAGAGGAACAGTCCTCCACTGCTGGTGGGATTGCAAGCTGGTACAACCACTCGGGAAATCAGTTTGGCAGTTCCTCAAAAAATTAAACATAGTACTACCTGAGGATCTACCTAAACCACTCCTGAGCATATACCCAGAAGATGTTCCAACATGTAATAAGGTCACATGCTCCACTATATTCATAGTAGCCTTATTTATAATAGCCAGAAGCTGGAAAGAATCCAGATGTCCCACAAGAGAAGAATGGATAAGGAAAATGAGGTACATTTACATAATGAAGTACTACTCAGCTCTTAAAAACAATGAATTCTTATAATTCTTTGGCAAATGGATGGAATTAGAAAATATCATCCTGAGTGAGGTAACCCAATCACAAAAGAACATACATGGTATGCACTCTCTGATAAGTGGATATTAGCCCAGAAGCTCAGAATACTGAAGATACAATTGGCAGACTATATGAAGCTCAAGAAGAAGGAAGCCCAAAATGTGGATACTTCGGTCCTTCTTGAATGGGGACTAAAATAACGATGGAAGGAGATACAGAGATAAAGTGTGGAGCAGAGACTGAAGGAAAGGCCATTTAGAGACTGCCCCACCTGAGGATCCATTCTATATACAGTTAACAAACCCAGACACTATTGTGGATGCCAAAAAGTGCTTGCTGACAGGAGCCTGATATAGCTGCCTTCTGAGAGGCTCTGCAAGTGCCTGACAAATACAGAAGTGGATGCTCACAGACAGTAAATGGACTAAGCACAGGGTTCCCAATGGAGAAGCTAGAGAAAGGACCCAAGGAGTTGAAGAGGTTTGCAGCCCCATAGGAGGAACAACAATATGAACCAACCAGTATCCTCAGAGCTCCCAGGRACTAAACCACCAACCAAAGAATACACATGGAGGGACCCATGGCTCCAGCTGCATATATATCAGAGGATGGTCTTGTTGGACATCAATAAGAGGAGAGGCCATTGGTTCTGTGAAGGTTAGATGCCCCAGTGTAGGGGAATGGCAGGACAGGGAACCTGGAGTGCATGTGTTGGTGAGCAGGGGGAGGGGAGTTTGTTTGGGGGGTTGAAGGGGAAATGAGGAAAGGGGATAACATTTGAAATGTAAATAAAGAAAATGTCTAATAAAAAAGAAATGTAAATACATTAAGATAAAAAGTCCACATTAAAAAAAGAGATAATAGAGATAACAATAAGCATATGAAATGTCCTTCAACAGTCTATGCAGAAAAGTGAATCAACAATGAATAAAAATTCATTGAAATAATAATGAACCACCTCACACTTTCTGGGATGATTGAAAAGCAGTGGTTACATTAAATATCAATGAGCATATGGAGCAGTAAGACATCCCATTATTTACACTTCAGTGAGTAATGATTCAGGCATAATGGAAGTCAATTCAATCTTAGGAAGCTAAGCATGGTCCACTACACTAACCTAATGTAGGTGTACATGCACACTCGCAAAACACAAAACTCAAAAGTTTTCATATCTTATCTTAACAATTCTCTAATATTTGAGGATTGTTGAATACATGGACTGAAACATAAACATTAAATGAAGTATATCCACATTCCACAATAAATTAAGTCACCCAACAATGTAGAAATATACATAGAATAAAATCTAACAAATATTGTAAACCAAAATTATCTATGATTTGAATTACCATTTTGGGTAAAAAAAAAATCACTCTTCTGTTTGACACTATATAATTGGTCCCTTTGTTTATTCTGGGAGGAAGAGTGGTGAGTTTTCAAGGTGTCTTTCGTGCCACAAGATGATGTGGTTTTGGACAGTTGGTACAGATTTCGCAGATGTATCTATTGGCTTTAATTCTCTTAATTGTTCCATATTCCATATTGCCCAGTAGTGTTTTTTTTTTTTACGTTTCTTCCATATTCCAGTAGCTCATATACTTTGCTATTTGTAAGTAATGAATAATTTTTTACTTTTGACACCCCAACTCCAAACTCATGTGTCCTATGATATTTTTGGATATCCAGTAGTCATTAATCTTTTCTTGAATTCTATTATTTATTGCAAAGGAGAATGAATTGGTGGATCAGAATAAAGTACATACTAATCATATTGTTCTCTCTGATACAGTTATGATAGTTACATGCCATTATACTTTATCAACATCCTTTGATGTTTTACATATAAATACTGTAGCCAGAAATGGGCAGATGCAGATGTTGGGCTCTTATTTCCTCTTGTGTGACACAACTACAACACCAGAAACCAGAGCCAGCTCTACTTTTCTGCCAAGGCAAGATTCAGGGCTTGCTTTCCCTTGATGCAGAGAGTGAAGGGCCAGCCCTTCTACTCTCATGACACCAGGGTCAGCTCCTCCACCTACCAGAAGTGGCAAGGTACAAAGTGAGGAGGGCATCTCTTCTTTGCCTGTACCACTGTATGACAGACAAGTGACAGGAACAGCTGTCCCATACTCATACCCTCAGTGCCAGTCAACCCACTCACCCTCCTTGAGTGTCATCTCTACTGTGCTAAGAGAGTAGTAGAGCCAGCTCAACAGAATGCCTTGGGTAGCAGTCCAGACCAAGGACCTTTGCATGGGTTTTAGTGTAACACAGTGCTGGGAGGTTGCTATAAACCCCAGATGCAGCAGGGCCACAGAACAATTCATGGCTTTTGGTGAGAGCCTGGGTCAGAACCTCAGTATGCCTATCTCATATCTGTCTGTTCCTCACTACCTTCAAACCTGTAGTTTCACCATTCTTTAAAATGCACTTCATGTTGTTCTCTGCCATCTGTGCATCACATACCCTATCTTTCCTCTCTCTCCATCACAAGTTAGTTCATCCTACTGGCAACCAGGTAGGTGCTAGGTGTCTTCCCTCTTTTCTCCATGGACCTTTATCTATTCTTATATCAGCATATTTCCAAAAGTTTCACATTGTAAATCACGACCTTGATTTAAAAACGAATTAAGACTACTCAGATTTCCTTTGTAAATAACTGAACATGAAGTCATTAGAGTTATTGGTTTTCTTTCACCTTTACAGACATCATGGGAAATAACACTTCAAATACATTTTGTGGGAAATTATTACTTTTTCTTTTTTTATTGTTTTATTTTATTGAATACTTTATGTATTCACACTTCAAATGTCATCCCCTTTCCCACTTTCCCCTCCTGAACCTCCTCTCCCATTCCTCCTCCCCCTGCTTCTATGAGGATGCTCCTCCTCCCACTCCTACCTCACTGCCCTGGCCTTCCCCTAGACTTGGAAATGGAGCCTTCACAGGACCAAGGGCTTCTCCTCCTATTGATGCCAGACAATGCCATCCTCTGCTACATATGTAGCTGTAGCCATGGGTCCCTCCATGTGTACTCTTTGGTTGGTGGAGCTCTGGGGTATCTGGTTGGTTGATATTGGTCTTCCTCTGGACTTGCAGCCCCCTTCAGCTTCTTCAGGTCTATCTTTAACTGCTCCATTGGGGACTCCTTGCTAAGTACAATTATTACTGCGCATATATAAATTAACGCTTACTGTTTCATCCAATGGAATTAAAAGGAAGCTTTAGAAATTACAGAGCTTTCCAATGTAGCTTAATGATTTTTAGAAAACTGATTGAGACATCATTGCATTTCTCGGTTTTCTAACTTTATTTTCATCAATACTTTATGTGAAAAATTGTACATAATCTACACGATGTGGTTTTTGAGTGTTTGTTCAAAACAATGCACATCTTGTGCCTAAGTTCATGTTCAAGCAAGGCACAGAGATACATCGTCAGTTTTAAAAAGCATAAATTGAAAGTAGATTGGTTATGTGTCATTTGATAAGTGATAAGTTATCCAGTGGATAATATATGCCTCTGAGTAAAGTTTTTGTTTGTTTTTTGTTTTGTTTCTTACAAAATTTGTTTCATTAGATGAAATTTTATTTATATACATTAGAAACCCAAGAAAGTTATAATGCACTTAAAGTGAATAAGCAAAAGCATACCACAGATTTTAATGTTTATATGTCAGTTTGTGTAAAACAAATATACTCCTGCATCCTTTATTTATACTGTTGTCAGTATCAAAGCATATAGACAAAAGAATTTTTCTATAACACTTGTAATATTTTACAAGTGTATTAAGAGAAAATAACATCCCATTTAAGAATACAAAATAAATTTTAATGTAGGGTGACACAATATGACTAGACCAGAAAAGAAACATGCTACTGACTTTGTTATGCTATTACTGCAAGTAACATGGCATGTGTGGTAAGTAAATACAGGATCTTACTGTTTTTTAATCGTTGTCAGAACCATTTGGAGGGAAAAAATTCAATGCATCACTGAATCCATGTCCAAATGCCCGAAGACGGTACACTCCATACATCATAACATACATCTGATTAGGAGTCAGTCCACTGAAAGAAATGGCCATATCAGAACAACATCCTTGTACGATCTCATTTGGGTAGTCAGTCATTGCCTCTTTAATAAGTATCCCAATAGTTTTTGTATTAAATAAATCTTTCCCCTCAGGATCTTCAGCATTTTCTGCAAACACTCCCACCTCTTTCAGGAAGATGGCAAGCTGCTGATCTTCAGAAAACTTCCGAATCAGTTTTTCCTCGTGGGGACACCTTGGAGCGATCTTGAAACAGCCAATGAGTCTTTCCACTGATTCGATACTTAGGACAACCCCTCCTTCCACAGTCACATATTCAAGAGCTCCAATGTTTTCAGTGTGACCTAGATAGAAAGGTTGTGATGGATCTTTTCTTAACAAAAAATACTTTAAGTTTTCAATAACAGCAAATGTAGTGGGATATGTGAGAAAGAACCAGCTATATTGGTCTTCATATTTCTCAAAGGCATACGTGTAAGCTTTTATCATCACCAATAACATGCTATTCTCATTCACAATAACTGACTCAAATCCTGTAACATGTTCGGAACTGAAGAACTCGGCCTTGTCACAGTGTTTGATCCAAGTCTCATTAACTGCAGTCCACATACTCACATGATTGGGTGTGACAAGAATGATGCAGTACACCGGGAAGTTGTTATTGAGTTCCAGGCGTTCATCTTCTGACATTTTCAAGACATCTTTGTTAGGAGCTTGCAGGTGGTGATGCTTGTGGTGGTTTATCCTGTTTCTGAGTCCTGTCCTAAAGTGTCCTAGCGCTGTGATCAAGACAAAGACGATACTTCCGAGCAGCACACCCTTCGAAAACGAGCTGCATTCTGAAAGCATGTTTTTAAGTATAAAATGGCTCAGCAGGAGAAAGTTCAGCCTATTGGTTTTCTGCTCGAATCCAAACTATTTCCTTATATTTCTGAGATGGCAGAAGTATATGCAGGTGGTGCTCTCTTGTTGAGTCTCCTTAAAGGAGATTGCTATATAGGAAGCTGGAATCTTGAAAGTATGGAGAACCTGAAGGGTCAAAAGAGTTTGCTCCCCGCCCCTATGAAGAAACCCTCTCTGATTTTACCAAAAGGGCCGTTGAAAACTATTAGGACGTCTGATGTCTTCGGCCCTAGAAAATAATCATAGCTGCTAATGTTTGTTACCATTAGGTAACTATGGACATTAATAAAACAATGAAACTTGATTCACGTCCACTAGAAGTCCAGCAATAATAAGTCCAGTTATTTGGCTAAAAMGTCTAAAAAACTTAYAGGGTAGGGGTCTTGGTAAAGGTGTTTAATCATCAGCTATGTCTTCAGTGGCACTGACAGAAGCTCCACTCGTTTTGTTTAGTTTTGTTTTGTTCACAAATGATTATTCAAGGATCAAAAGAAAACTATAACGGGAAAATTCAAGGTTCTCAACTGACTTTCTGCAAATTCAGTTACATCTGTATATTCAAATAAAATGTT
>BDUI01003815.1:37092-50252 GCA_002335545.1 Apodemus speciosus
AAAAAAAAAAAAAAAAAAAAAAGAATCCCTCTCACTAGGATCTGGAACTCACTAAATAGGCTGGGTTGGTTGTCCATGAGCTTCAGGGATCTGCCCATTTCTGCCCAGTTAATACTGGCATCATGTGTCACTATACCTTGTTTTTTTAAAACTACACTTATTTATTTAGTGTGCGTGTGCATGTGTGCATATGTGCATATGTGTGTATGTATGTGTTTTCCTATGTGTGTGCACCCCACAACATGCTTGTAGGGACCAGAGGATGACTTTCTGGAGTCTGTTTTCTCCTTCCATGACGTCAGGTCATGAGGCTAAGCAGCAAGCCCCTTTATGTGCTGAGCCATCTCACCGGCCCATCTCTGCAATTTCCTGTGGGGGTCTTGGGATTGAATTCAGGTACTCACAATTGCAAGGTGTCTGAGTTAGGGTTTTACTGCTGTGAACAGACCCTATGACCAAGGCAACACTTATAAAAAAGACAACATTTAATTGGGGCTGGCTTACAGGTTCAGAGATTCAATTCACTTTCATCAAGGCAGGCACATGGCAGCATCCAGGCAGGCATGGTACAGGAGGAGCCAAGAGTTTTACATCTTCATCTGAAGGCTGCTAGCAGAATACTGACTTCCAGGCAGCTAGGATGAGGGTCTTAAAGCCCACACCCACAAGGCCACACCTACTCAAACAAGGCCACACCCACTCCAAGAAGGCCACACCTCCCAACAGTGCCACTCCCCGGGCCAAGTGTATTCAAACCAGCACACAAGGCACTTTGCCAACTCTACCATTGTTCCTCCCCTGCCCCCTTCAGTTTTTAGAGACACCAGAAAAGGCTGTTTTGACAGAGACTCCTTGGAGCAGACAGACGGGAAGCACAACGTTGACTCTCGTATCCTCAGCAGGTAAAGGATCAGTTCAAAGGGGTTCAGTGGCTTTGAGGGAAGGGAGCACTTCTTGGAGGTTTTACTGTCCTGGGCTAATCTCTCATGCCTGCAGCGGACTTAAGCTCTGAGAAAAATCTCATAAAGAAGACATAAAAAAAAWATAGAAAGCCTCGTACTCTGCTCCCTTACTTCTCTTACTCCCTTACTCCCTTACTTCCTCTGAAAATTTTTACAGATGTGATACGTCTGGGGAGATAAAGAAGGGGAAGCTTTTTTTTTTCCTGTTAAAAGAGAGGGCGGTGGTGGATGTGTGGTCCAGGCTGGGCTTGAACTTGCTATGTTGCTGAGAATGACCTTGAAATTCTGATCGCCATAACTCCACTTCCTGAGTGCTAGGATTATAGGTGTGCACTAGCACACTTGCTTTTAAATTGTTTGTATGCACACATCTATGTGCTCTGGAGTATGTGTGTCTGTGTCTGTGGGGGGATGGGGGAATGTGCCTGTAAGTGCCTTTAGAGGCCAGAAGAGGGCAGAAGATTCCCTGGAGCTGGAGTTAACAGGAGGTTATAAGCTGTTGATGTGGGTGCTGGGAAGCACATTTTGGGTCCTCTGCAAGAACAGCAAGCAGTCTTAACCACAGAGCCATCTTTCCAAACCTACACTTGGTTTTTAATATGGTGCTAGGGCTACCTACAATTTTTTTTAAATACCTTGATCTTTAAGCCACATCATGTGGAGCTGAGAAGTAAAAAAAAAAAAAATTCCATAACATCTATGTTAGCCATCTTTGGATCTATGTGACCAAGGTACTGACAGACATAACTTAGGGCAGGAAGGATTTACGTTTGCTCATGCTTACAGAGGAGTTTAAGTCTAACATGGCAGGGAAGGTGTTCTGTGAGGTCCAGAGACTGATATGTAATTGCTAGACTTTCAATTTCAAATGGGTTTACTAAATGTATAGCAAGGTAAAGTAAAAGAATAAGTGGCAATTGATCAATAGATGGATAGCGAGCCATCAAAGTTCCATCACATGGAGTGCTCAAAAACATTTTAGAAGAAATCAATGGGGAAACCCCATAAGCCATTCAGTTGGGACACCCAATCAGGAGAAAGTCCTGGGCGGAGGATCGTCCCCTTTGGAGAGTGAGGCTTCCAAGTTAAAACAAACAAATAGCAACAGAGGCGGATGACATCATCCAATCAGGGACTCACCACATCCATGACACCATCCAATCAGGGACTCACCACATCCATGACACCATCCAATCAGGGACTCACCACATCCATGNCATCCAATCAGGGACTCACCACATCCATGACACCATCCAATCAGGGACTCACCACATCCATGACACCATCCAATCAGGGACTCACCACATCCATGACATTATCAAATTAGGCACTCACAGTATCCAGCATCAACTGATTGGGGAAGCCGAGGGAGTGAGCTGGATTCCAGACGGGGCTTTCTCTCCATGGCTGAACTTCCAGCTTCAATCTCTCACTGCAGGCACTTTTATATCTTGGGATGAACACTAGTGACCTCTGTTGGAAATGGGTCTCCTTCCAGCTATCCTCAAGGACAGCGTGTTTCACTCTTGGGCTGTTTTGCTGTTTCTTTCCCTCCCTGTCTCAGAGTTTGGGAGGCAAGCCCATTCTCAGATTCCAGAGAAAAACATGCATGGGTCTGAAATGGCAGGATGCCTCTGTGTGTGTGTGTGTGTGTGTGTGTGTGTGTGTGTGTGTGTGTGTGTGAGATGTGGCATGGGTGTGGCGATCTGAGGACATCCTCAGGTGTCGGTCCTTGATGTCCCTTTTGTTTGGGATGGGATTCTTTGCTGCTAGGCTCCGCAGTCCACAGTGGCTTCTAGAAGGTCTCCTGTTTCCAACCTCCCATCTTGCTGTAGGATTGCTGGGATTACAGACACACACTGCTACCCCTGGCTTAACATGGTGCTACTGATTCCATTCAAGTCTTCATGCTTTGGAGGCAAATACTTCATCCACAGAACCATCCTCCTAGCCCCTAATCTTAATAAACATAGTTTACTTTTTTTATTATTATTAAATCTTCCATTCATTCCCAAAAAATAGTCTCTGAAAAACTAGGAAAAAAGATAGGATCTTGTGGATTGGTTCTAATGCTATTTGTGTTAATTCAGCTCCTCAGATCACACAAGAATTCACACGTCTGCATGTGAGATGCTGAAAGTCCTTGCCCCCAGCTTGGCTCTAACTGATGAATAAAGTTGCTGGTGGCCAATGGCTGGGCTGGGAGACAGAGACAGGACTTTAGGTTTTTCTGAGGAGGGACAACAAACAGAAGGAGGTTTTAGAATCACCATGCCCCTGGGGGGGTGAGGGGACGTGGGGAGCAGAAAAGATCAAGGATCAAGTCCTAGAGCTGCAGAAGAGAAAGCATTCAATATGTAGGAATGGGGCAGAGTCCCTAGGGCCACTCCGCCCTGACTGGGTCTGGGGTAGCAGAGATGGAATACAGGATTTAGAAAGAAATAATTCAGGGAAGAATGTGCTAGCTGCAGGGAGGTTTGGAAGTGCCCAGCCATTGTGTTGTTTAAGGGTTATTAAAAATAAGGCTCTCTCTCTCTCTCTCTCTCTCTCTCTCTCTCTCTCTCTCTCTGTGTGTGTGTGTGTGTGTCTTTCTTTCAGGAATCCAAAACATTTGGGCACAGCAAATTAGCAAATTACGACTTCAACATCTTTAATGTGGAAGAGGCATCTAAAATTTAGAATAAGAGGCAAGTTTGCACTTTAAAATTTTACTTAATATTTTATTCTATTACTACTTGTACATGAATGTGTGTGTGTGTGTGTGTGTGTGTGTGTGTGTGTCACAAGTGTGAGTGTTCGAGGAGGCATCAGATGCCCCAGGGCTAGAGCTACAGGTGGTTTGAGCCACCCCTACAGGTTCTGCAAAGCAGACCTGAGCCCTCTGCAAGAAAGAGCAGCACGCCCTCTTAAATGCCGAGCCCTCTCTCCAGCTCTCGTTCAATATTTTACCAGAAGTTCTAGTCCGTGTAATAAGATAATAAAAAGAAATAAAAGACATCCATATTGGAAATGAAAAACTGGAAGTTGGAGAATTATTTCTTCCCAGACTTGTTATAAAGCTATGGTAATTAAGATAATGTGTTATTTATCGAAAAGCCCAGCCTCGCTTCCTTCCATCGATTTTCTTTTCTCCCCTTTGTCGGAATTTAATTGTCTGTATCAACATGGGCATGTTTTTGGTGTTTTTATTCCATTTCATTGAGAGTCATCAAAATAAAATCTTCATCTTTCTGTGAGAAGCAACTAAAGGGATAAAGAGGCGCACCTCTGTCATCCCATAACCCTGGAGGGGAAGGGTCAGGTGTTCAAGGTCACCTCCAGCTAGATGTGAACTCCAGGCTAAGCTGGACAGCATGAGATGCTGGAACCCGTGGTCTCTGACATCAGTGTGGCTCCCCATCTCTGATGGGGAAGGGGTAGGGATCTGTCCTCGTGGTCTTTGCTCCTTGACAGTTTTGCCACTCACATTTCAGCTCCTGAGAGACTTTGTACACATACACGCTAAGGAATGCCCTCCCAGTCTTGTAGTAATAAGTATTTAAATCCCAGCCCGGGGCTTCTACCCCATCTTTGGTTATTGAGTTACCAGATAAAAGACACACTCATATTTACAATATGCCTTAAGCAGCGCAAGAGCTGGGCCGCTCCCTCCAAGTTGTTAGAATGTATTTCTCTATTGATAATCCCGAGTTATTACTTACTATTTATGTTGTTCCATCTGGGCTGCTCATAACTGCAATTGAGCAGCCCTGAGGGCCACACTCTCTGGACCCTTATCCCACGGTGGCTTCCTTGCTCCTTCACCTCCATGCGGTCATCCCAGACCCTAGCCGCTGAAACTCAACCCCACCTACGTCTCTTCTGCCCAGTTGTTGGCCGTTGGCATCTTTATTCACCAAACAGAATTAACTTGGGAACAGGGCCACAGGGGTGATGAGCAGACTCAAGGTCTTGGAGGCCCGCACTTAGCATTAAAATAGACAAAGACAAAACCTCAACGCTTTCTCTTGTTTTTTTTGTGTTGTTTGTTTGTTTTTTGTTTTTGTTTGTTTTTGTCTTTTATGAGCTAGTTTCTCATGGAGTCAGGGTGGATTTGAACTCCCAGTCGCCTTGCTGCTGTCCTTCAAGGGTTGGGAGTATAGGCGCGCGGTGCCACACCTGACCCTATGGCATTCATCCTGTTCTTTCTTCCTCTCAAACGTCAGCATATGGATATCTTCGTGCATGTCATGTTGGTGTGTTCATGTGTGTGCATGTGTGTGTGCACACGTGTGTGAAGAGGTGTGGGAGCTTACAGGCGTCTGCCACAGTGTGCTCGTGAAGGTCAGAAGAAGACAACTTTGTAAAGTCATTTCTCTCCTTGCACTGTGACAACCAGGACTTGAACTCAGGCCTTCCGGACTTGTGGTGTAAGCACCCCAACCCACTGAGCCCTTCCTCCAGCCTTCAACTGTAATCTCCCATTTACGCATACATTGTTCGTTTGCTCTCTTGCCCCCCMACTAGAAACCTCTTTCTGACATGGTAGCCTCCAGCACCTTAGACAGCTCCTGCYRTATGCTCCGTGTTGAGCACTCTTGGGTGGGATGGTTTGATTGCTGTTGATTGTCAACTTGACAGAATTTAGATACATCCTGTAGACAAATCTCTGGATATGTGGGTAGCACAGACTGAATCAAAAGGAGCTGAGCGCCAGCATCCATCCCCCTCCCTCTGCTGTGGATACAATGTGACCAGTCGCCTCCCGTTCCTCCTGCAGAGCCTTCCCCACCATAATGGAGTGTGCCCTGGGTCTGCGAGCCTCCATAGACCCTCCCTGTTACTCTGGACAGTTATTTTGTTACCGTAACAAGCAAAGTAACTAAAAGGAACAGAAACTGTAAGATCGGCCTGGGATGCTGCCTCGGGTACCATCTGAAAGCTGGGAGGTTTGGACAGGCATGCCTCCAGAATGCCGGCACACTCTGGCCAAGGTGTGATGTGAGCATTCACTGTCTCCGAAGACCCCAGGAGGTCTCAGTGAGGAAGTGACTCACGCGGCTTCACACGGCCAGTGGGCTGGGCTTTGTCACTTGAAGTTACCCCAGGATTTCCAGAGACTGTCAATCATCTGCACACAACTGCTCCATGACAGCTTCCTCGAAAGCTTCCCTCTCATGGGAAACAGGTTCATTCAAGTTTCAGTGGTCTTGGGTACTATGTGCAGGAGGGCATAGGCCATGAAATGCATTTGCCTGAGGAATCTATCAAAGCTGGTGCAGAGCACTGTGGAAAGAAAAGCACTCTAGGGTAGAAGAAAATCAAGTGTAAACAGATAAATCAGAGTCCACCCAGATGAAAATTTCAGCTGTCCAAAAAATACTGTTGAGAGAAGGAAAAAGGCAATGCCATTTGTAGGAGAAAAATAGTCACGAAGCACGCTTTATAAAACTCTTATATCCTGCCAGGTACAGAGGCATACACGAGATATCTCAACACTCTACAAGTGGATGCTATGTAGCAAGGTTAAAAGCCAGCCTGGGCTACATAAGACTGTCTCAACAAAACAAAACAATAGCAACAAAACCTTTTTATTTTATTTTTTTTTAAATTCAGAATATAAAGACATTTTAAAGAGTTTTTAAAAATTCCAAGTATATGTGTAAATTTGTATCTGGGTGAGTGCGAGCACCCATGAAGGTCAGAAGAGGGTGTAGATTCCCTTGGAGCTGGAGTTACAGGTGGTTGTGAAGCACTAGATCCTGGGAGCTGAACTCTTGGGTCCTTTGCAAAAAGTATTCTTATCCATTGGGCTATCTGTCTAGCCTCTACAATGAACTTTTAAAACTCAGTAAGAAAATACCTCATCAAACTGGGTAAAATATACGAACATACACTTAACTAAGAACTCACGTACACCTTCTCAAGTTTACCAAAAACTGGTGAAGAATTGTTCAACACATTAGTGCTTAGGTAAACTCGAATGAAACATACCAGATGCTCCCTGTTATTGATTATTTTGATTCTATTATTTGGAAGTATTGATTTGATTCTTTTGATTATATAATATAGTTATAGATCAGGAGAAACTGTGTTAGGAGTTGGGGGATCTATTTCAGCTGGTAGAATACTTATCTGGCAGACATGACGCCCTGGCTTCTAGCCCCAGTACCAAATAAACCAGATACGGTGGCATATGCCTATAATTGAGGTGAGGCAGGGGAATCTGGAGTTCAAGGTCATCATTGGCTGTATAACAAGTTCAAGGCAAGGTAAGCTGGGATGATAAGGGGGAAAGTGGAAGAGGGGTTTTGGAGAAAAAGAGATGGGAGAGGGATGCAGAGGGTGATAGATATTTTCACTTGAACCCTGATTTGACTACTCTCTGTGTGGTCTTTGGAGAACCACGCCATTTCCCCAAATCTTACCTTTGCTTTAATACAAAAGCAGGGTGAAGTTGTCTCCATTTAACCTTCGTTGAAAGGTTTAAGTTGGATGAGACCAATAAATAATTTAGAGCGATGTGCATGGAAACCGTCGTCGGTCATAAGGCATAATTGCTACAATAGATATTTTGTTGCTTTTCTCACAGCTGTGGCAAAATACTGGGAAAAAAAAAAATAGATCCGAGGCAAGATTTCTGTATTTGTGTTGCAGGAAAGTCTGTCTGGTCAGGAGGATGTTGTGGAGCAGAGAAGTTCATGTAATTTCAGCCAGGATGTACAAAGAGGGGGATAGGAAGGGATCTGGGCAAAACACAGCCCCGAGGACACACCCCCAGTAACCGAAGCCACTTCCTTCAATTAAGCCTCTCCGCCTCCTTTTCCCTCCTCTCCCCAGTGCGGCCATATTATGAGTCTATTAAGGGAATAATCCATTGATTAGTGTTCTCAGGATTTAGCCATCTCTCGTAACACCCTCACTGAGGTGTGCTCCACCAATTTCCTAGGTGTTTCTCACTCCAGTAAAGTTGGCATTCAAGATGAACTAGCCACAGATCTGTTCAGATAGCCCTGACCAGGAAGCGCTAAATAACTCATTTTAAAGGAACTATTCTGGGGAGGGTGGGTGTCCTGCCATGATGTAAATCCAGGGTTGATAAAGATGACCATTTCCAGGATGGGTATGGCAGGATTAGGGAATGATAAACAGTGTGTCCAAGGGACTTTTTGGGTCAAAATGTCACACATTTGCAGAAGTGCCAAGAGATTCCACAGCCAATATACCACTTCCCCCCTCCTTTTGAGACAGGTCTCATATAGACTAGACTGGGCTTGAACTCATTACGTAGCCAATGTGGACTCTGAACTTTTGATCTTTCTGCTTCAGTTTCTGGGATGCTGGGATACTACCATGCCTGTTTAGCAGTACAGGGGACTCGAACTCAGGGCTTTATGCACAGTAGACAAGCACCCTACCAGTTGGTCTACACAACCCCAGGCCCTTGCGTAGCTTTTCACTCCTGCCCCATAGGTGGGCACTATCCCTTCAGGGAGTGGTGAGGTAGGGTTTCAGGATGTCAAACACCACAGATTCATGTCTTGAAGGCATTTTATGTAGAGGTTGGCTTCTCAACCATTCAAAGGAGTTAAAGGAAATCAAAATCTCAGCTACAAGAATGAGGCAAAGGAAGAACATCCTCTGGGGTCACATGGGTGCTGTTTAACAAGCCCCGCCCCCTGCCAAGAGTAAAGGGTCTTTGACTCACTCACCACTCATCATTAATCAACAGCTCAGACATTGTGGGGTTCCCATGTTAGCTTGATAATTTTTTTCCCCTTGGTGGAGACAGAATCRACTTTTGGCTAGTAGACGTTATAGCTCCAATTGTTATGGCCCTAAAATGTCTTATAAGGTCAGCAAGTTGCTCTGGATCTAACCTAACAACTTTATTCTGTTTTCAGGAACTTAAAGCAAGAGTCTTCAAATGCTTTCCAGGTATGTGYGTGGTGTTCTGTATGTGCTCGAGGGTGGAACACGGCGTTGGCCCATCGATTGCTTCATGGGCTGACTGACCAGTGAGCGTCAGGGACCCTCCTTTTTCTTCCTTTCCAGTACTGGGGTTACACATGGCCACCCGGGTGCCCTGTTTTTATATAAATTCTGGGGATTAAACTCAGGTCCCCATGCTTACACAACACATGCTTTTCTGATCAGAACAATCTCTGTGGCCAAGATTTAAAAAAACAAAACAAAACAAAACAAAAAACTGGGTTACCCTATGCAGCTCAAGCTGTCCTTCATCTTTATCATCCTTCTGTCTCAGCCTCCCAGTGCTGGGATTGTGGGTTCACACCACCATGCCCAGCTCAAATACGTTTTTTAAAAAAAGATTGTGTGTGTGTGTGTGTGTGTGTGTGTGTGTGTGTGTATGAGCACATGTGTTCGGTTGCTGGGGAAGGGTGTTGGATCCCCTGTAGCTGGAATTACAGGAGGTTGTGAATTGCTTGGTAAGGGTACTCACTGGGAATCGAACTCGAGTCCAATGGAAGAGCAGTCCATTGTGGTACAGAAGGCGGGGTAGGAACATGAGGCAGCTTGTCACACTGCATCCACTGTCAGGAAGTGGAGCCCATCTGCCTAAGGCTTCTAGGCCCACCTCCAGGGGCCGCTTCCTCCACCTCCTAAAGGCTCCACAGCCGCCCAAGCTGCGCCACCTGCTGGTAACTAAGGGTTCAAACACATGAGCCTGTGGGGGACATTTCACAGGCACGTGAATTCTCTGGGATCTATGATGGCTCAGGCTGAGGATGATAAGAAGTAGTCCCACTGCCTTAGGGACAGAGCCCTGACTCACATTAGCATAGGCATATGGGATTCGCTTGAGGCCAGCATGAGCTCTGGCTTGGCAGATGGGAACAGGCGGGGGCGGGGAAGGGGGTGCTTCTCTGCTGCAGGGACTATTAAAGTCAGATCAGGTGCGTGAACTCTCCTCACTAGCTATTTCTATGTATAAATCTGTTGAGGGAAGAGCTGGCCACAAGCTGGCCAACATTCAGGAGACAGGGAGCAGGCTTGGTTCTAGGGGAAAACTCGAACGTTTGCGGGTACAGGGACCCACATCCTACGCGGCTTTGCCTTTCAGATCCAGCCAGTGGGTCCGCGGACATTTCCAAGCATGGGACCTGTGATGAGTTCAAGGCCCTGCCTAGAATCCCACAGTGAGGGTCTTCGGTAGGGGCAGCTCAGAGGTAGAACTCTTATTATGGGTTCCACCTGTACTCAGCGGGCAAGAGGCAGGTGCATCTCTGTGAGTTTGAGGCTAGCATAATCTATGGATCAGTTCCAGGCCAGCCAGGACTACACACAGAAAAGAGAAAGAAAGAAAAACGAGAAATAAGAAAACGAATAAAATAAAAAATGAATTCTAAAAGAAAGTAATATTTTTTTTTTTTGCAGTACGAATTTTAATTTAATTAAAAGAAAACTTTGAGAAAAAAATTAAGTGAAGTCCTAAAGTTTTCGACTCATTTGGTCAGGGACTGCCAAGAGTATCAGACTCCAATAGGTGTTAAGTACATCCACTTTAACCAGGGCCAGACCCTGTAAGAAACAGAGCCACAACGAGGCCCCAGCAGTCTGGAATAGGACGACCCGGGGCCAGTTGCTTCTGTGGTTTCTTGGGAGTTAATTTGA
The DNA here is from genome assembly GCA_002335545.1 of Apodemus speciosus. NCBI lineage: Eukaryota > Metazoa > Chordata > Mammalia > Rodentia > Muridae > Apodemus > Apodemus speciosus. The sequence continues at coordinate 47,670 of BDUI01003815.1, forward strand.
CACTGGAGATTTGCCAGATTCCCTGAGCTCCACCTCCATCTGCCCGGTAGGTCAGCTGGGCTTGGCCTGGATCCAGAGAGCAGAGCGACACTTCCCCGACTCGCAGTTGGACCGGGCACCGTAGCCAGGGTCCCACCCACTTTTCGGTGGGCTGTGTGGACTGAGCCAACCCCGTGTGGAAGACTTCCTGGCTGTGGCRGGTGTGGCTAATCCACCTTCGCAGCTCCAGTCGTCAGACTGGAGTCCCTTGGGAAGCAGCTCTAAGGAACAAGCCAGGAACTCAGGTGAGAGAGCCCAAGAGCCATGGGGACTTACTTCTAATGACAGGGGGCTATTTCTAATGACAGAAAGTGTATGTCCTTTTCTTGAGTTCCCGGGAAGCCCGCGGTTGTTCCCTGGTAGTGGAGGTGAGAATTGGTCCAGAAATGTACTTCTTATTAACTTCTCGATCTTCAGGACTCGAGAATCAACACCACCTCCTCCAGGAAGCCTTCCAAACTCACAAGATACCTGTTCATTCTGCTCTCAAAACACAGTTATGCCCTGTGTGTTATTTTGTTCCTTATATTGTTAATCTTTGAACCAGTAGCAAAAACTCTAAGTCTATACCTTTAGCTCTAGGTTTTAGAATCTCTTGTTGGGGAATCGCCCTCTGGGATCCAGTCACCCTTACATAACTGACCCCAGTAGTGTTTGGGGTGACTGTTAGTGGCATGGGGCATAAGCCCTTTTCTTATTTGGTAAGATAAATTCCTATTTACAAGGGTTTATTAGCATTCTCTCTCTCTCTCTCCCCCCTCCCTCTCCCTCTCTCTCTGAAAGACCTGTCCATCAATGGTAAAACAATGCAGAACCAATATGGGACATAGGTTAAAAACCGGACATTGTAAGCCTCCCTGCTCTAACCTGTAGGTGTTGCATGCTTTCGAATGGCCTCTTGGCTGGTGTTACCGAATGCTGTCCTTTGAGCTGATCTTGAAATCAGAGCGTATGTGGCTGTGCCTATGGGACCCTCACAAGATCGAGCCTTGAGACACTCTCTCGTAGAAAGCTGTCTTCCTTGAGAGTTTTTATTGCTGTGATAAACGCCACGACCAAAAGGAACTCAGAGAGAAAAGGGTTTATTTCAGCTTACAGCTGTAGTTGATCGTGATGAGAAGTCGGGGCAGGAACTCAGGGCAAGAACCCGGAGGCAGGAGCTGATGCAGAGGCTGTGGGGGATGCTGCTGACTGGCTTGCCCCCCATGGCTGACTCAGCCTGCTGTCTTATACAACTCAGGACCACCTGGCCAGGGGTGGCACCACCCACAGCGAGCTGGGCCTTTCCAAACCAATCATCAATCAAGCAAAGGCTTGCACACAGGTCAACCTGATGGGGGCATTTTCTCAGCTGAAGTTACCTTTTTTTTTTTTTTTTTAATGACTCTACCCTGTGTCTAGTTGACAAGAGCTAACCAAGGCAAAGGTGTTGGGAGTGAGTCATCGGACTTTCCCTGGAGATTCTGGCCAACTCTCCCTCCTGCCCTCCCGCACCAGCTGCAGGTAACTCTGTCCCAGCTGTGTGACCTTGCGCATCCTCCTACAGGTGGTAGGGGATGAACTGAAGTGGGGACTCTTGTCTGGGCGGTCTGGAGAGTCCATCACCCGTGCTAATGATGCTTCTGTTTGTGGGTCACCTCTTGCCCTCCTGTAGGTAGCCCTAATAAATTCGCCAGTCCTCCAAGATGGAGTTAATCCCTTAGTCTGGCAGCAGCACCCTCTCTGGTGTGAATAGAGCTTTGTTCCTGTCAGGCCTGATCTCGTGAGGGTCACATACTGAGATCCTCACAGTTGCTTTGATTTCAAGTTGGAAACACAACACCCAGCCAGGTCTCGCAATTGGACCCTGTTTTCTCCAATTTTTTTGTATATGTATATATGTATATGCATATATGTATATGTACATGTGTACGATGTATATTATATGTATAATATATGTATATTATATGATGTATATGTATACATATACATGTGTGCAAGTGTGCATATGTGTGCATGCATGGAGGCATGTGTCACCCCTCAATTTTTTATTTAGCGTGTGCTGTGTATGTGATGCAAGTGTGCATCCCCCAGCATACATGTGGAAGTCAGGAGACAGCTTGAAGCAGTTGTCTTCTTCCACCGTGTGGATCTCGGGGAAGGGGATACAGGTAATCAGTTGGTACCTTTACCAGCTGAGACGTCTCACTAGCCCTCTCCCCCTCACCTTGTTTTTTTTTAGATATAATCTAAGTCACTAACTAGGCTAGGGGGCTGGTCTGTGAGCTTTGGGGATTCTCCCGTTTCTACCTCCTCAATCCTGGGATTACCAGCACAAATCAGAAAGCCTGGCTTTTTACATAGGTTCTGGGAATTGAACTTGGACCTTCATGCTCGCAAGGCCAGTGCTTTACCACATGAGCGGTTTCTCCAGTTCCCGTTTTCTTTCTTTTCTTTTCTCTTTTCTTTTCTTTTCTTTTCTTTCTTTCTTTCTTTTTTTTTTTTTTTGAGACAGGGTTTTTCTGTGTAGCCCTGGCTGTCCTGGAACTCACTCTGTAGACCAGG
>BDUI01003815.1:78581-95832 GCA_002335545.1 Apodemus speciosus
GTTATTCCAAATGAATTTCAGAATTGCTCTTTCTAACTCTGTGAAGAACTGAGTTGGGATTTTGATGGGGATTGCATTGAATCTGTATATTGCCCCTGTGAACACTTCCTTGGGGGCTTAGCTCAGGTCTGAAAGGTAGGAGTGGCCAGCTGTCAGGAAGAAAGTCTTCCTTGTAGCCACTTCACCTTGCAGCCAGTGTGCCCAAGAGATCCAGGGAATGCAGTGATCCCAGGAGAGCCAGGCTGTTGTTAGCACATCCCATCTGTGCTTTTTGCTCTCTCCTCTGCCGTCCTTCCACGGGGGGTGGGGGGGTGGGGGGGGAAGGAGAGCATCACCGAAGCCAGCCACTGAGACCCAAGCTCATGTCTCCTCTGAGCAACTCAGGGCTGCATCCCTCAATGCTCCCAAGAAAAAAAAGAGGGGGGGGAGTCCTCTGCTGCTCTGGGTGCAATCTGAGGTCCCTGTAAAGCTCTCTCCATTATCTTGCTGCTCAGAGCATCCGTCAAGTGGGTTCTGTGTCCCTGGCAGGTTATTATGCGCTGAATTAGTGTGGTGAAATAAAAACGGGAATAAAGCTGTACTGTACTCTTAAATTGTTAAAATTTATTATAAAATGTGCATAGTTATTAACTGATTTTTTCCCCCATCCACATGCTTTGGCTGGCTCCCAGAGCCAAGGAAGATGAAAAGTGACTCTTGTCAAAGCAAGGCCGAGAGACTTGGCCCTTGGAACTCTCCCGAGAGCTCCAAATGGGACACCACATTCTCACATTCACCAGGAGCCCAGCCAGCTCCCTGGAGCTGTTTTCCCTCCCTAGGGCCTGAACGTTGTATATTTTGGTCCCCGAGAAAGAAACCAGCTTGGTTACWTCGCTGAGGGCCTGGATAGATGAAATCCTCTGTTTCCTCCCAAAGCTGATGCAGGCGATCCCCCGCCCTCTCTCATCGAACCTGGTACCCATTCTTGGAGTTCGGGATAGCTGTCAGAAATTGGACTTTAGCAAGTCTCCTCTACCATCTCCCCAAGCCTGTTCCCTTCTGCACCTTTTCATGCCCCAAAGAAAGGGACATAGACGGTTTCCCCACGTCAGCCATGGCTGGCTTCCAATGGATCCATTGTTGAGAAGGTGGTCTGAGTCTCCCAGAGATGAGAGCATTTTCCCTGCCACTGCACTCTAAGGGAAGCTGGGCGCTGCGTTCCCTCTGCTCCAGAGTAAAAAGCTTCACAGAAGAACAAGGCAGAGGGGACCCTGCGTTTTCCAATTAAAAATGTTTATTGCAGTTATTTATGCATGTGAGGAACTGTGGGTGTGAGCACACACACACTGTGCTATACATGTCGGGGTCATAGGACGTGTGTGGGAGTCCATTTTCTTCCAGTACCACGTGGATCCAAAAGATTGAACTCAGGTTGTCAGGCTTGGTGGCAATACCTTTGCCTGCCTGATGAGCCACGCCACCAACCCCTGTCTTTCGATTTTTTTGGAGACAGGGTTTTATCAGGGACACATAGGTCGGTGCTGCTGCCAGCAGGCTACAGAGTTCCCGTCCTCCTTGGGGACCTCTGCTCAGCTGTAGCCAGGTCCCTGACTGTGGCAGAAAGGCTTTCCAGAGTGAGCTAGATAAAAAGAAGGCTAGTGAGTTTGATCAGTAAGAGAGAAGGTATGGTCTGTTCTTCACATGTAAGTGGTGGCAGGCAGGGTGGGAGGGGCAGGGACGGACTGGATCAGGGACTGGGAGGTAGACACTTAGAAAATGAGGGAGGGAGAGGGAGAGGGAGAGGGAGAGGGAAAGACTGTTATCTAAGACACAGGTCATTTTTCTCAAGGGCTATCAACCTTTGCTGTTTTTACAATGGCAATGTATGAGTCTATACATTTTCTTTTCTTTAAAAATCTTAAAATGAACTTTATATTATTAAAACGACAACTCTTGCAAATAAACACCATGCATCGCCATGAACTAGAGCCAAAGTCCATCCATCTCAATAGACTTCTGTGCAGCTAGAACAGCCGTTCTGAAGTGGCCAGGGTTCAGATTGGGTTTTACACTGTCACTATCAAATACATGGTTTGTGTGCGTATCCACCACCCAAACCAAAAAAACAGCCGCGACAGAAGCAGGACTGGATAATCAATTAGCTTATATCTTCCTTCGTAACTCCCGTTACCTGCATTCAGTGCCCCCATCCGCTAGTATTTAGCCATTCTTGTTATCTTTCTTCATGTTAGACTGTACCCAGATGCACACTTGTTCACAATATGTATATATTAACAGTAGGCTCTTCATATAAGGGAGAACATGTGTGTTTTTTCCTTCTGAGATTCTGTGATCTCCTTTATTATTCTAAGTCCATCCATTTCCTGCAAATTTTGTCATTTCTTCTATTTTAAGATCTGAATAATATTCATATATTGAATAATATTCATATATATATACACAATGTATATACATATATACAATGTGTATATATATAATATATACACAATGCATATATACACAATTATATATATACAATAACATATATGTACAATGTGTGTATATATACATATATATGTATATATATAAAATAGTCATTATTTATTCATCTGTTGATGGCCAACCAGTTTTATTCTGATTCTTTGCCATAGTGAATAAAGCAGCAATAAACAGGGGGATGTGCATGTCTCTTCTTTATAGTATGGTGTATGTGCGTGCACACTCACATAGAGGTAAGGAGACAACTTGCAGGAGCCCACCCTCTGCTCCCACCATGTGTGACCTGGGAATTGAACTCAGGTCATCAGACTTGGTGGCAAGCCCTTCTGCTCTACCCAATGAGTACCTCACGGCTTCTCATTTTGTGGTTGGCTAAATTTCACAGCTATAATTTACAGCGATGTCTAAAGATTAATCAAAGTTTCAAGTGAATTGATATATATATATATATATGTATATTGAGCTAGTTTACGTCTTTCTTTAATCTTAAGTAATTTATTTTTGTAAATGAAGTTGTCCAATGGTTTTCCAAGTTATCAATGTGCTCTTGACTTTGGGGGGATGGGAGGGGCGCTAATACAGTTCAACTCAAGGCCAAAAACATTCCAGCCATAAACAAGCACAGTTCACTGGTATCTCTCTGGGTGTGTGTGTACGTGCCACAAGAATGCCGTGCCTTGAAAGAGGAGAGTATTTGTAAGCTGACTGATGTAGGTGCTGAGAAGAATCACATTTGGATCTCCTGCAAGATCAGCTGGCATTCCAAGCCACCCAGCATCTCCCCGGCCCTCATTCGCTGTTTTGAATATCCTGTGTGAGAAAACACGTGTTATCTCTGCAGGCAGTTTTGACTTCGTAGTTGTGCTGACGTTTCTTGACTCATAGCAAGAAAGACAAACAGGATCCTAGTGTGACAGGCTTCCATTCCTTTCCCATGTTCCCTTCCATATTTTTCCCCTTTTGGTCTTTCTATCTTGCCCCAGTTTTACTGTGTAGCTCAGGTTATGTCGGAATGAGGAATGTGTGCTCCAGGTTAGCTTAGAACTTGTGATCCTCCTGCTTCAGACTCTAGAGTATTGGGGTTACAGGTGTACTTTGGTCATTACATTCAGCCCACTGTGCACTTTTGTTGTTGTTGTTGTTGTGTTTGTTTTGAGACAGGGTATCATGTAGCTCAGGCTGGCCTCAAACTTCCTATGTAACTATGAGTGACCTCAAACGTCTGAGCGCTCAGACTGCAGACATTCTCTCCCATGCCCAGTTTATCTTGTTGGGGATTGAACTTGGCTTGGCGAATACTTAACCCACTCAGCCACACCCCTGGCCCCAACTGCCCMTGTCAAACTAGGCTCCAGGTTGTGTTTTTTGAACCCTGGCTCCTCATGCATGCTTTGAATCGACAACAGCCCCTATTGATTTACTGGCCCTGAGTCCTTATGGCCCCTGGAGACCACCAGACCCACCTTGTGTTTTACTTGCCTAGATTTGGCTCCTGGATTTGGCTAAGCCGGCTGCCTAGCGAGCCCCAGGGCTCCAGCCTCTACCTTCCCAGTGTTGCGTGTCTCCTGCCGTACTTGCTTCCATTGCTTGAATTTAGCTCCTGGTGCCTGGGAGGCAAGGATTTTATCCACTGAACCATTTCTCCAGCTTAACGCTTTCTGTTGATGTTGATTTTTGAGACAGAGTCTCTATTAGTACCTTTTATCAGTTGCTGTGTCAAAACTCCTGACAAAAGTAACTTGAAGAAGGAAGGGTTAACCTTGGCTCACAGTTCGAGGGACACAGTCCTCGGTGTCAAAAGTCTGCTAATGTATGTCATATTGCATCTGTTGTTAGGAAGCAGAGAGAGACAGATCCTGGTACTCAGCTTGCTTCTTCCTTTGAGTTCAGTCCAGGACCCCAGCCATGGGCTGGTGGTAACTCCGTATTTCAGGTGGATCTTCCCACTTTTATTAACCCAACCTAGAAAGCCTTGTCCTGATGTGTCTCCTGGGTGATTTTAGGGTCTGTCAAAGTGACAATTGATTCTGACCATCATAGTCTTGATTGTAGCTGGGGTTGAACTGGACTCTCTGGCTTCAGCCCCCCAAGTGCTAGCATTGCAGGTATGTCCTATAGTGGCTGGCTCTGACAGCCTGTGTTTCTGCAACTTCCGGTCAACACGATTTGTCTCTCCTCAGCCCCCAGTTTGAAGGAAAACAAAACTGTACAATGGGAACTTAAGAAATCTAAAGCTCCGGTTGGCCTTACCCAACATTCTGAATTTTTCTTTCGTTGCCCTTGAACCTAAGGAGACTCCGTAGTAGATACTGCCGGAAGAGTAACAACTGCTTGGTCCAGACCCAGTGATGGCTTCATTTCTTTCTTGTGCCCCTTGGGAGTGCGGTGTTGCGAACACGGAGGCTAACAAGATTACATGAACGCTTAATAAAGTGGAATTTGGTTAGTTTCATCAGCACCATCTCGCTGGCCAGGCAGATTTTCTAGTTTCAGATGATAGTCAGAGCTGCCACTGTCATGGACTGTGATTGCTGAAGAGGGCTCTGGAAGGGCTAACAACACAGCTGCGGCCCACTACAGAGAAATCAGGACTTGGCCTCAGGTTAGGTATCTCCACTTTGTTCCAGGATGGAACCCGCACACGGGGGGGGGGGTGCATATTGAACTGGGAGGCATAATTAAGTGATGACGTAAGTGAATAGACAAAGACAATAAGCAAAGAGAAATCTAGACCTGGAAAGCAAGGAGGGGCCAGGAATGGCATTGGTTGGAGGTGGATTTTGGGGTAACCTGGAGCTTTCTTTTTCTGCCAACATGGAGGCAGGGAAGGTCCTACAGCAGATACAAGAGGCAGGAAGTAACATCCCAGGCTCAGGATCACTGCACAGCACGGTTCTCACCACTCAGAGAATCAGGGAGAGCTTCATCTGAGGCAAACGTGTGTGACCGTGGCTTGGGCCTGTGGATTCTCATCGCCTTGGATAGCACGTTCACCGTGAAATGAGCGCATGGGTTTCTATCATCATAGGATGAAAAAAAGTCATAAAGCATTTGGCATTTTTCCAAAGACGTTTGTGGGGTCATCAGTTAGGCAGGTGACAGCAAAGTGAGAAGCCTGCTGAAAACTCAAATGCTACTTGATGACATTCTTTAAAAAAATGGTTTATTATTATTATTATTATTATTATTATTATTATTATTATTATTATTATTATATGTGTGTCTTCACAGGTGTGTTCATATGTGTGAATGAGCTGTGGCACACGTGTGGAGGTCAGAGGACATCTTTTTGGAATTGATTATATTGTCTTCCACCTTTATATGGGACATGGGGAATCAGACACTGGTCACCAGGCTTCTGTGACAACTGCCTCTGACTGTTACTTCTGTTTTTTTGGTTGTTGTTGTTTTTTTGTTTTTTTGAGACAGGGTTTCTCTGTGTAGTCCTGACTGTCCTGGAACTCACTCTGTAGACCAGGCTGGCCTCGAACTCAGAAATCCGCCTGCCTCTGCCTTCCAAGTGCTGGGATTAAAGGCGTGCGCCACCACCGCCCAGCTGACTGTCACTTCTGATGGTATTCTTAGCTTGTGCGTTGGTGGAAGCTAAGGGTCCACTGAATGGATTCGGTCCAAAGACTGATTGATGGTTGAAAGGATGCTCAAGTGATCCGAAGGTAGGCTAAGATGATTGGACCCAACTTCGCACAGGAGCAAAGTCCTAATTAGCCAATCCTTTCTGGGAACTTCATTTCACAAGAGGCACAGCGATTTCTGATCACAGAGATAGAGAAGAATATCCCCCCCCCCCAAACGGGTACTCTTCATGAGGAGAACAGAACAGCAATGCCCCAAGGGTCCTTCCAGGCCACCTGCCGTGGGGTCTGACAGCTGCCTCTGTAGTATATGTCAAGACACAGGGATGTATCACCTGGCTCTTCATTGTTGGGACATCTTTCAAGGGGCGACTTACTTTGGTTCATGGTTTCAGAGCATCCAATCTATGGACGTTTGGCCTCATTCTTTTTGAGCCTGTGACAAACATTGGGATAGGGAGGGTGTGGTGGAGTGATCTGTTCCCCTTGGGATGCCTGAGGGTGGGATGGAGGAAGAAGGAAAAAGGGGTGGCAGAGAGAGAGAGAGAGAGAGAGAGAGAGAGAGGCAGACAGAAAGAGACAGAGAGACAGAGAGAGAGACAGAGAAGAGACAGAGAAAGAAGAGAAAGTCGGTACATGAGAATTATAGTACCCCCTTCCAAAGCATTCCCTGGACCCTATTATCTCCCATCCTCCTGCTAGGACCCAACTCCTAAGGGTTCCACTACCAACCAAGCCTACGGTAGGCAAGGCACCAATGTGGGGAATGTTTAAGGCTCAGAGCACAGCAGAATCATGGTTAGGAAAAGGGCGATCCCCAAACAGTTTCTGTAGTCTGAGTTAATCTTGTGTGGGTACACAGGCGTTTACATGTGCAAAAGTGTGTGCACGTGTTCACATTTATTCATACATGCACATGTATGAGAAAGCCAGGGGTGGTACATGTGATTAATTCCAGTTCCTGGGAAGCAGAGTTCTCAACCTGCATGGCCTCCAGAGAGAGTTTGAGGCCAGCCAGGGCAACATAGTGAAAGCCTGTCTGTGAAAACATTTTAAAAGTTAAAAATATTAAATAAAAAAAAATGAAGCTACTACTTGAAGAAAGGGGTCCCTGTTACTACTGCTAATAGATTTTCAAGTTATTGTTCACACGGAGGGACTTAACTCTGTAGGTAGCTGTTCTCATAGCAGTGTGAGCGCCAAGCAATGGATCTGAGGTAATTCTTCTTGACAGAATTTGGAGGGCAGTTGCCCAGCGCTGCTGGTTGGGTACAATCCCATATGTTTTAACAGTTGGTAGAGCAGGAGGGGGTACTGGAGTTGGGTTGTGCAAACTGAACAGGTGACCAGAACAACTTCTGGAACAGAATGCTCTTTGGGGGACTGCCAGCACCAGACTACCTCATAAGGGCTGGCATCCCATGTGATTTGCCGGACAGTGCCCATTTTGATTGGTTGTGGCCTATGTTCTACAGGTTGTTGACTGTAGCAGCCTGAGAAATTTCTCTAGAAGAATTGGATCCCTTGGGTTAGAGGATTAGGTCAGTTCGTAGGTCACCTGCTTAATATGACAAAGCCCTGGCCTTGTGTCCCAGAACCACTTTCACTAGGTGTGGTAGGGCATGCCTGAAATCCCAAGCATTCAGGAGTTTGGGGTAGGTGGATCAGAAAACCAAGGCATTTCTTGGTTATATAGAAAGTTCAAGGCCAGCCTGGGTTATATGAGACTTTATCCCAAAACAAAACAAATCAAAACAGATTTAGAATCCAATTTTTAAAAAAATTAAATAAAAATTTACATTTATATATTTGTTTATTTTTGTATATATATACAAAATACACATATATATGCATCTATCTATCTATCTATCTATCTATCTATCTATCTATCTATATCTATATCTCATGATGTGTGTGGAGGTCAGAAGACAACTTGGGGGAGGGGGAGCCTGTTCTCTCTTTCTGCCATGTAGGCACCAGGGATCAAACTCAGGCCAGTGCCAAGTAGCTTTACCAGCTGATCCATCTAACCAGTCCACATCTTCCTTCCTTCCATCCTTCCTTCCTTCCTTCCTTCCTTCCTTCCTTCCTTCCTTCCTTTCTTCCTTCCTTCCTTCCTTCCTTCCTTCCTTCCTTTCTTCCTTCCTTCCTTCCTTCCTTCTTTCCTTCCTTCCTTCCTTGTGCAGACAGCAGTTCTGCTTTGATCCCCGGGCTGTGCATGAATGCTATGCTGTGGAGACTCTGGGTTCTGCGGGAAGTATCTGAGCAGTGTTGATTCGTGTGCTGGGTTTCCTTGACTGGGCAGTTTACCTGGCTGAATGGTCCATTCTCTTGGGCCTCAAATAAGCTGTTTAGAACATGCCCGGTTTGTGTACTTTATGGGCAAAGTTTGCCCCTCTAAGAAAACATGCACTCATCTTCTGCTGCTCTCTCCTTTTCTTCCCAGTGTCATCAGGGTCAGAGCTGGGACTCTTGTCAGTTAGGCTYACCTCCGGACCCCAGTAGGTCAATTAAACGAATGACCCGTACTGGAAAGCAGAGAAAGGAGATTTATTCAACCTTGTCATATGGAGAAGAGGAACAGAGGGGTCCAGGGACATTCCCTCCCACCCCTGCAAGTCCTCTTTGGATCTTTGGGGTCCCGACATGAGATTTCAGTTTAAAGAACAAGATGATGGTTAAGAGCGTCCTTTCAGAGGACCTGAGTTTGGCTCCCTGTCCCCACTTCAGGCAGTTCACATCATCTGTACTTACAGCTCCCTCTTCTGGTCTCTACTGCCACTGCAGCATTCACATGTGCACATAACCACACACAGACACACATTCCTATACGCAACTAAACCTAAAAATAAATTTGAGAGAGATTGCACAAATGCATGAGAAGTTTGTACAGCTAAGCCTATTGTGGGTACGGTGTGGTCCTGCCCATCACTGACCCCTCATTTTCTCAGCTCCGGTTTCTCATGCAAAGTAGTTTGGCAAGCGGGAGAACTCTGTGAAATCTCTTTCTTGGAGGTGTGTTACCCATTCAGGCTGGCTCTGGGATTCAGCTTTTTCCTTCTAGGAGAACTTGACAATTGGCATGGGTGCGGGGGTGGGGGGGTGGGGGTGGGGTGGGGGTGCGTCTATTGCTTTAATAATCTGATAGCTAAAAGGAGTGACATAACCCTCAGGAATATTTTTTATTCCTGGGGCTGAGGAGATGGCTCAATGGATAAAAGACTTGCGTGAATACTAGATCCTGAGAATCTACACAAATGCCAGGCAGGTGGGCTGGGCCCCCTATTACTCCAGCACTTGGAAGGCAGAGATAGGGCGTTCCCCAGAGCAAGCTGGCTAGCTAGCTAGAGTGATATAATCTGCCAGTTCTAGGTTTCTTATGGGTCTGGGGTCATTTAGGGATTCACCGATCTGACCATGAGTAAATTTTAATAAATAAGAGGCTTTATGAAATACTGACCCAGAGTGCACCCAAGACTCATGCTCAGAATTACATCAGTCAGGGGCTATAAAGGCAAAATTCACAAGGCTATGTACTTCTTACCATCGTGCAATTAGAGGCGAGGGGAGTCCTGATTTGCCTCTATGCAAGCAAGCACACGTCCTGTGCACTTGGGGCAACCGTGCTTGCTTACAGAAGTGAAAACATACGGCTTGTTATCATTCATGAACAATGGCTCCCGGTTTTCTAGGAAGTTATCTGTCCTTGGAGAAAATGGGACTTACAGGTTACAGGCAGTTTTGTTTTATAGATCTCTTAAGCACAATAATTTAATAATGTTAGCCATTATAGGTTTGAATGAGTCTCAGTAAATAATACAGGGTGCCAGCGAGATGGCTCAGTGGGTAAAAGTGATTGCTGCCAAGCCTGAAGTCCTGAGTTCGATCCCCATGGTAGACGGAGAGAACCAACTTCAACAAGTTGTCCTCTGACCTTCACACAGGAGCCAAACAATGCACATACATGCTTCCCCCTTTAAATATAATAATTAAACCTTTGAAGAATAAAATTAGTATATAAATAAGCAAATAAATAATAAGCAATTGAGGAAGATAACAAGTTAACAGCTGACCTCTGCACTCACATGTACATACAGGTATGCCTACATACATCATGTGAACATACATACAGACATATCTACTGTGTGGGATGGGGGCCCTGTCATCACATGTCTCCTCACTTTCTAGTTTCTGGTGTTGTTCTCAACTCTGAATTCTTTTAAAAGTAGAATTATTTCTTAAGTGTGTGTGTGTGTGTGTGTGTGTGTGTGTGTGTGTGTGTGTGTATGTGTGTGTAGCAATGTCTGAGGAAGCCAGAAAAGGATTTTAGGTCCATTGGATCTGGAGTTATAGGTGGTTGTGAACACTGCATCATTCTGTGATCCAAACTGGTCCTTTGAAAAACCAGCCAGTGCCTTTAACTCCTGAGCTGTCTGCAGCTCCAGCTCTGAATTCTGATTGTCCAAAGCCACAATTCCCACTGAGTCATAAGCCAGAAAGTCCCTGGACAGATGTCTTCTTCTTTTCCACATATCACGCCCCCCCTTCATTTCTTCCCTCTTCTGGCCAACACCTGCTGATCTTTGTATGAGAGAGCTGGTCAAATATGAGCTATTATGTTTTAAGACTTAGCACGCGATGAGATAAATGGATATGGTCATTTTAGATAGCAAGCATACTTTGATGGGAAGAAATAGGGCGGTGTATGTGCAGGAAGCCACACAGGAACTCGGGGACTGGAAATTGCCTCTAAGAGGACTTGACATCGAAGCTTGAGAAGTGAGAGAGAGGCCAGGTAAATGCTGAACTGAAGCCGGGAGACAGGAGAGAATATGATATTCTGGAGGACTAGAGAGGCTGAATATGCCCTTAGCTGAGGACTGGGAGAGTAGAGAGGCCAGATGTGCCTGAGCTGAGGCCGGGGGATGGAAGAACACAAATATGTACCAAGTGGAGACCCGGGAGACACTAAACTGAATCCTGGGAGTTGAGAGAGGCTGAGTATATGCTAAGCTGATACCTGGGAGATGGAAGAGTCTGATTTCGCCTGGGCTGAGACATGGAAGACAGAAGAGACTCGGCGTACATGGCAGGGACACAGCAACCCCAGTTAGAAGCATCCGATTCATGGATGCAGAGATAGTCACGAACTGACTTAGGGACCACAATACACACGGTGGATGCTGCTGGGGTAGCAGCCAGGGAGGGGATGACAGATCAGGAGAGGGTTTTTAGTAAGGTACTGATTGCATTCTGGCTTATACTTTAGTAAAAGGAAGGCTCTGCAGACAGTAAGATGAAAGCAGAGAGCTGATGGTACCCTAGGGGGACAGGCCAGTCCCCAGGGAGTGATGAGCCTGCAGCAGTGTTGCAGTGTGGGAAGTGAACACCAGGGGTCAGTGCTGAGCACCATTGCACACCATCCCAGGGCCAAATAGCAAGATAAACATGATCTAAGTCATTCCTCAGAGACTGCTCCTTAGGGTAGCAATTTGAAGTCATGGGAGCTCAGTCCTGCAGGGCTCTCTTTGCATGTGTGTGTGTGTGTGTGTGTGTGTGTGTGTGTGTGTGTGTGTGTGTGATATATGCTTGCGTACATGTTTGTGAAGGTATGCATGCATGCTTTTACGTGAGTTTGCTCTGGCCAGAAATGGATATTGGGTGTTTTCTTCAATCCCATCACCGTAAATAATTGTTTTCTTTATTACATTTGTGTGTGCATGGAGAGGCATGCCTGTGCCACAGTGTGAATATGAAGGTCAGAGGACAACTCGCAGCAGTTGGCTCTTTCTTTCCATCGTGTGGGTCCCAGGAATTGAACTCAGGTCCTAAGGCTTGGAGGCAGAYGCCTTTACCTGCTGAACCATCCATCATACTACTCCTCTACCTTATTTTGTAGACGAGGTCTCTCACTGGCTTGATCTTTCAAAGGTCTTGTGCAGGCAACCACAGCTGCTGTGAACTCACGCGTGAGACAGTCTTGTCATGTCCAGAGGACGTTGTTTCCATCCCGTCCCCCATGACGGTCCTCTGGGCGAAGGTGCTTGCCACCAAGTGGCGGGTGACCTGAGTTCGATCCCCAGGACCACACGGATGTAGGAAAGAACCAACTCTCACAAACTGTCTTCTTACCTCCACATAGGCGCGGTGGCATGCGCCCCACCTACCCCAGGCACACAGATAAATAAATGTAATTTAAAAAATCGGGAAAAAGTATGAGTTTTTTTTTTCCTATGACAACTTGGGAACGTAAAAGCTTGAACTACTGGGAGTTCCATCCAGCAAGGCCGATTGAAGATGTAGTCCCTACAGAAGGATCTTGTGGACTTGAGGGGGATTATTGTGTAAGCCGAGAGAGTAGCTGGGGAAGACACTTGCCCAGGGTGACTGTATGGCTAGCGACTTGCATATACCCTGTGAGTGTAGAGACTGTACCATTCTCTAGAGCTCCAGAGGGTACCAATCATTTCCATCCCCTCCCAAAGCTCCTTCTCAAAGACCAGGAGCAGGGAAGCAGAAGCCGGAGACCTGGGGATCCCCTGGGCGGCACCTTACCGTCCCAGTTCGCTGCGAGTGTGCCTGTGTGGATGACCCTGACCCCTGATGCATGGATGAACCCTGCTCCAAGCATGACTTTATAAACATGGAGTGTGAATGGCTTCTCTGTTCTCGGAGTCCCTGCCAAATTGACATCAAGAATAATCGGCATTTAGAGACTAATTACACATCTGGATGAGTCTGTTTCAGTCTACTGGATTGGACATAATCATATTAAAATATAATGAATACATTCAAATGCACAATGGCTGATTAAGTAGTCGCTTAGGAGCCAGAGCAGTGAAAGAGGCTGGCTGGTAACCAAGAGAAGCCCTGTGTGAGCGTCGGATGGCAGCTGCAGGCTCAGAATGGATTCCCTGGTCACTTCTGTTTTAGGTTCCCATTTGTTCTTTATGCCCCGACTCAGGTCAGTCCACACAAGCTCAAGTGCTTTCCCCAGCTCGTTTTTTTGTGTTGTTTGGGAAGTAAAAAGGGAGTGGGGGTGTGGGCTTTTGGGACACCAGCTGCCCTGTGAGCTCAGCTCTGGGTAGGCTGAAGCAGGAGGACTCGAGACTGTCAGAGAAGGAGGAGGAGTGGGGGTGGGGGTGGGAGTAGGGGAGGGAGAGAATGAGAACAGGAGGAGGAACAGCAGGAGGAGGAGAAAGGGGAAGAAGAAAGAAAGGTTGGAGGGAAGAGAAAGGAAAGGAGGAGGAGGAAAGAAAAGAAAAATGTCAATTGTCCTTGTTCAGTTAGGTCCCAGCTAGGAGCCTTCCAGCTTTACTAAGCATGTCTCCTAGTTTCCCAGGGGAGACCCTGAGTCCCAGGAATCCCCAGGAAGCCATCCTTCCTTCTGACAGTTGAACTGGTTGGTACCCAAAGTGTGTTTGGGTCAAGGACCCCTTATTTCTACTAACCTGCCCTGGGCCCAGGCCTTGGCTTCAGTTTGCTGTGTCATTCTGATGCTGGGTAACACTGTGCCAGCCCAGCCAGAAACTTGCTGTGTACCARTAGTGCAAGGGTTGATTGGACCTGTCACCATTTTGGAAGAAGGGGCTGAGGTCATGAATCTTTAGTAGAAGCAACCCTACTATATAGACAGAAATAGAGTTTATATTTATTTAGTAATGTAATCACTTCTTTAAATTGTCTACTTAGCATCTAACTATCTATCTATCTGTCTGTCTGTCTATCTACCTACTAGTCAGTCGATCATACATTTATCTATATCTGCCAATCATCTAATATCTATTTACCTGTTGATTTTCCAGCATCTACCATCCATTCATCTATATTTATCCATAATTGTACTTTATCTATCATCTATCAATCAATTATCTATTCTATCATCCATCGTCTGTCTGCCTATCTATCTATCTATCTATCCATCAATCCATCCACCCATCCATCTATTCTTCTATCAATTGTTTGAGCTAGTCTTATGTAATCCAGGCTATTCTCGATGACCTAGAATTTGCCATCCTCCTGCCTCCAACTCCAAWAGAGCCGGGGTCACAGTTGTGTGGCACCACACCTGGATTTACTATTATTTTCTCACAGAGACTCTTGAAAGTTTAATGTCTTTATTGGCAGAACTTAATAAAGCTAGCTGTCTGTTGTTTGGGCAAGCCTGGGAGTTTGGGGTTTCTGTTTCTATTTAGATATCACATTGCCAGTATATTTATTATATATTTAGGTATCGCATAGCTTCCTTCCCAGGCTTTGGCAGTAGGCAATGAGTTGTGGCCTCCTGTTAGACACAGCTTCCTGTTACCCCATACTTTGGCATGTGGCACCTTGGATTTTTTATATTGTTTCATGTCCCCGGAGGCCCTGGGGTCAACATGTCTCTTGTGGATAGCCCTGGGCTTGTATTTTGATGCTAATTCCACTCCTCAGTGGGGCTGCAGTTGAGGAGTTGCCTTGTGGACCTTCTTYCTACCTTAACTTTTCAAATAAAGGCTTGAGCCAATGATTGGGCAGGAGGAAGGAGGAGGAGAAAAGGATGGCTGGGAAGAGGGAGGGATCGCTGGAGAGGCTGCAGAGAGAGAAGCTCGTGGCCTGGAGAAACCGCAAGTTATATGGAATACTATAGATCAAAATAGAGTAGTATAGTGGGGGATCTGCCCAATCTAGGCTTATAGCTTGTATTGTTACTGATTGAGTTGAGATTTCTTTTACCGGGTAATTGGGTTGGAAACAAAGTAGCAATACATTGCCTGTTTTATAATGAGATCAATGGTGTATTAGTGTGAATGAGACTCTTTAGAGTCCTTACTGACAGAAGGGCCTTTTTATGTTTGAGGCCCAGGCAAGAAGATTTGAGTTCAGATGCCCATGTAAAAAGCTGGGTATGGCAGTATGAGTCTGGAATCCCGGTGAGTGCTGGAGAGGTGGAGACAGAAGAGTCCCTGGCCAGCCAGCCCATAGCTTAACTAGTGAGCTCAAGGTTCAGTAAAAGCACTTATCTCAAAATATAAGGTAGAGGGCCAACAAGATGGCTCAGTGGATAGAGATGCTTGCTGCTAAGTCTAATGACCTGAGTTCAATTCCTGGGATGCATGCACACGTGTGCATGCCCACACATAGACACACATACATAATTCTTAAAAATTTAAAAGAAAAAATAATGTAGAGAAAGATGGAGATAGACACCCAATATTCATCACTAGCTTCTAAAACCACATGCACACATGTGCAAACACACACGCGCGTGCACACACACACACACATACACACAAATGGTCCTGGAGAGGCAGACCCAATATAATGTCCTTTGGGGGTGGGGAGGTTTTAGAACAACTCCCACTTATCCCGCAAGGCTGGCCAATGCTTCTGGGATGCTTTAGGTGCTTCAGGAAGTGGGTGGCTAGCTTCTTGGGGGAAAACACTACAAGGATGATAATGGGTACCTGGTATCCGGCCATTATCACAGAACTCAAGCTTCAAGCTTTGGACCCAAACATCTGCTTCCCCTTCCAGGGGATGAGATGGGAAGTTGACAGAAGGACTCGCTTGACAGATGGACTTCCAGGAGAAATCCTGGGGTGAGTTATCCTCAGAAGTCCTATCAGGAAACCAGGTCACTGGTACCTTGGAGGACAGAACCACTTTTTATTAGGAATCAGCTGTAGGTTCCCAAAAGCATACGGGGCTTCTCAGGGCTCAGAAGAAGCATCTAGTTAGATGTGAGAAGGGGGTGCTGTTCAAGGACCATGCATTTGGCTGGGTGGTTACACTTAGTACCCATGGGGAGTCCTGGACTGGGAAGGATGTCTTGGCTTTACTATCCTCTCTGTCTCTCTTTCTCCTTCTTTGCATCTATCTCTCCTGGGTCGGTTGGTCTGTCTGTCTGTCTGTCTGTCTGTCTGTCTGTCTGTCTGTCTGTCTGTCTGTCTCATGGTTTGAATGAGAAATGTACCACACAGGCTCATATGTGGTGTTCGAACCCTTGGTGCCCAGCTAGTGCCACCATCTGGGGAGGTAATAAACCCTTTAGGAGGCAGCGGCTTCTGCAGAAAGTACCTCCCCGGGGGTAGGATTGACTGATATCACCTGGCCCCACTTCCTCCTCTCTCTCCGCTTCCTGAGTAGGGTTTCAATGTGACCAGTCAGCTTCTTGCTCCTGTCACCGTGTCTCCTCACCGTGAGGGACTCTGCCCCCTGGAACCGAGAGCCAAAATGCACTCTTTCGACCATAAGCTCTTTTGGGGGTGAGGGGTGAGATTATTTCACTGATGCAACAAGAACATAACGGAACAGATGCATGTGTACGTATGCAGGTAGGGTCGTCAGATATAACCTTCACCTTTGGTGGCACGTCTCAGGTTCTATCCACCCCGTGTATCGTCTGTTTAGGTTTTGTGAGACAGGGCGTCTCTATTATGCAGCTCTGACTACTCTGGAACTCACAGAGAGTCACCCGCCTCTGCCTCCTGAGTGGTGGGATTAAAGGAATGTGTCCCCCGTACCTGACCCGCCTTGTGTATTGTTTTTAAATGTATATATTTATTTATTTTGGGTGTGCATACATGCTGAGAGAGAGAGAGAGAGAGAGAGAGAGAGAGAGAGAGAGAGAGAGAGAGAGAGAGAGGTGGACTTTAGAATATCTCTCCTGCCACATTGTGAGTCTCGGGGATTGAATTCGGGTTGTCAGTTCCATACACAAGTGCTTCTATTATCTGAGTCAACGCACTGGCCTGACCTTGTTCTTTGAGACAGGGTCTCTCACTGAACCTGAAACTCACCAAGTAGGGTGACTAGCTGGCCAGTGAACCCCAGGGACCTTCCCACGTCTATTACCCCACCACCAGGATTACCATCGTATTCTCCCATGCCCAACTTAAAAAAAAAACCAAAAAAACAAAAAACCCACCTTTCTTTTTGAATTGTATATGTATTGGCTGTTTTGCCTGTTTGTCTGCTCACTATATGCACTCTGCCTTCAGTACCTACGGAGGTCAGAAGATGGCGTTGATTCCCTAGAACTGGAGTTACAGGTGGTTTCTATTTACCACGGGGGTGCTGGGAATCAAACTCAGGTCCTCTGGATGAGCAGTCTCTGCTTTTAACTGCTGAGCCATCTTTCCAGCCCTTGTCCTGATTTTAAAATGTTGGCTCTGGGGACTGACTTCAGGTCTTCATGC
>BDUI01003815.1:95915-107654 GCA_002335545.1 Apodemus speciosus
GGGGGGGGGGGGGGGGGGGGGGGGGGAGGGGATCCTGAGGGCGTGGCTTCTGGCTGGAAAATTTTGCTCTGTGATCCGGTTTTCTTGCTTGGACCTTCTCTGACACCCAAGGCCACTGGAGCTGCCGGAACCCGTGTTCCAATGGGGAGCTGCCTTCCCCGAGGCCGTATTCCTGAGGAACCATGGCCAAGCTCCAAGTCGTTAAGTGGATTGAGCTCTCAAGCCTGATGCCAGCGAGCATGGACAGCCTTGTAAGAGAGCACTGAGCTGTGCATCGCCAGGTCTGCAGTACCATCTTTCCTGGTGGCCACACTGCCTGGAGGAGCCTGACAGAGAAGGATTCTGCCTAAGGGCGCCAGCTGAAAAAAAAAATCTTTGGAACCCCGTGTTTCCCACCAGTCACGTGGCCCTCATGGTGCTAGCTCTCCCTTGGCAACTCGAACCAGATTTGAAAATAAAATGTCACTTTTAAAAAATGTCTACTGTCAGCACATGGAAAATTTGTTTTTCCTGTTGAACTTCACGAGATGACTAGAGGCGACTGAGAGAGTCTAGATGCGTGCCTCGTGCGTGGGGAGCGGGTGTCAGTGCATGTGAATCAGCGAGTCACGGAGGGGTGTGGGGGCATGTGAGAGAGCGGTGTGGCACCGCTCAGGTGGGGGACGGCGTGTACAGTGGCATCAGCCGTGGGGGCGCAGTGTCGGTGTATGGGAGTACTTGGGTGTGTGAGAGTCAAAGGAGGAGTTTGAATTCAGGTCTGAGGTGACTGGAGGGGTGGGGGTTCATTCCCAAGGACTGACCAGTGCTATTGTGTGAGTGTGTGAGTGTGAACCAGCACTATTCTCTTAAGTGTGTGCCCAGAGAGATGGAAGCTGTGGTACCTATGTGGGCATCTGAAGTCGGTGTGGCGCTGGTGTGTACTGTGACTGTGTGTCTGAGATTTAGTGTTGGTGTGTGTGTGTGTGTGTGTGTGTGTGTGCCTGTGGTGGGACACTGTTCCTGGAGAAACGTGAACAAAGGTCTGTTCACCCCAGATAGGGAACCGATGACAGACCAGGGTAATTAAACTACCACAGTCCAACTTGCTGAAGCAGTGGCTATATTGGGGTGGCTGATAGGCATATGCTGTGTCACTAAAAGCCACCCAAGCATGGGTGACGACTCGTGAAAGCTGGAATCTGGAGCTAAATGCACAACCTGCAGGCAGCTCTACAGGTCAGGCATTCCCTTCTTCCTAGCAGCTCTAACGGCTTAAGTCATTTGCGGGGAGGGAGAGACTTCCTTTCTGTTTCTTGTGATGAAGCCTGCTGACCAAAAGCAACAAGGGAGTGTGATGGTTTGTATATGGTCGGCCCAGGGAGTGGCACTATAAGAAGGTGTGGCCCTGTTGGAGTAGGTGTGTCATTGTGGGCGTGGGCTTTAAGACCCTCATCCTAGCAGTCTGGAAGCCAGGATTCTGCTAGCAGCCTTCAGATGAAGATGTAGAATTCTCGGCTCCTCCTGCACCATGCCTGCCTGGATGCTGCCATGCTCCTGCCTTGATGATAATGGACTGAACCTCTGAACCTGTGAGCCAGCCCCAATTAAATGTTGTTCTTATAAGACTTGTCTTGGTCATGGTGTCTGCTCACAGCAGTAAAACCCTAAGACAGCGAGCAAAGGGTTGTTTTGGCTCCTACTTCCAGATTACAGTTTATTATTGCATGAAATAAGGAACTTGAAGCAGAAACCATGAAAAATAAGCTGTTTGGTGGTTGTCGAAGCTTAGCTAACTTTCTTCTAGAGACTAAGACCAACAGCCCAGAGAATGGTGCTGTCCACAGTGGACTTGGTCCTTCTTACATCAATTAACAGTTGAGATGATCTCCCACAGACATGTTTACAGACCAACCTCATCTGAGTAACCTAGCAACTAATATCTCCTTCTTGGGTGACCCTAGGCTATGTAAGGTTGAACGTTAAAGGTGACTAGGGCTTATGAATCTAAGTTTCAGAGACATCTTGAGACTTGCTGGTTGTTTACTTCCTGAGTCATCAGGAGCTAATGTTTCAGCCCAGAATGGGATGGACTGTTTCAGCCCAGAGGAAATTTGTTATATAATACTGTGTTATGGTTTGGCAGTGAAGTTATCTCTCTAAGAGCTCACATGTCCAAGGCTGGGTTCCTAGTGTGGCAGTGTTCAGAACTTTTTTTGGAGATGATCAAATTCTGAAGGCTTCAGTTTCATGAATATATTAACCT
This sequence comes from Apodemus speciosus, assembly GCA_002335545.1. NCBI lineage: Eukaryota > Metazoa > Chordata > Mammalia > Rodentia > Muridae > Apodemus > Apodemus speciosus. The sequence continues at coordinate 98,158 of BDUI01003815.1, forward strand.
AATGATAGAGTCATATTCCGATGACAACATTGGAAAGGAGTGGATCTTTAAGGGGTGGGAATCAGGCAAAGAGATACATCATTAGGAGATGCTTTTTGAAGGACCCACCAAATCCCTCTCTTCCCTCTCTGCTTCCTGTCCGCCATAGGGTGAGCAGCTTTGCTTCATCACGTTCCGCCATGATGTTCTACCTTACAACAGGGCCAGAAGCAACACACAGGGTATTACAAATTGATACCTCTGAAGTCGTGAGCCAAAATAAACCATTCTTGCTTTTTTGGATCTCTCTAAGCATTTGTCAGTGGTGAGACTCGGGGCAAACACAGTGTTTTGTGCTGGGGTGTATGTGTGTGTGTATGTGTGTGTGTGTGTGATCACACACACCTTGTTTAGTAATCTGTACTTGAGTAGCTTCTCTGAACGGACTCCCTGTCATCCCATCCTTTGGGACATTCCAGCCCAATCACTTTGTTATATCTCCAGTCCTCTTTTTACCTAAAAATTATTTCTTGGTTATCATGTATGCGTGCACGCTGTACATGTACRCATGTGTGATATGTGTGTGTGTGGGGGGGTGCTAGTGTGCCCTGGAGCACACGTGGAGGTCAAAGGACAACTTCGTGGATTCGGTTCTGGTTCTTTCCCTCCACTGTTGCACACATTGAGTCTTGACCCCAAGTTGCCTGGCCAGCTCCCTTATCTGCTGAGTCATCTTATGGCTTTCCCTTTACTCTTTAGTTTGAAACAGGCCTGTCACTCGGTGGCCCAGGTTGCCCTGAGCTCTACAGCTCAGGCTGATCTTGGACTCACTCTGCAGCCTATGCAGACCTTACATCTACAGATTGCCACCCTCCTGAATCATCCTCCTGAGTAGCTGAGATTTCGGACACACCCCATTGACCCCCAGCAAGGCTTCCTCCTTGGCCGAGGAAGGCGAGGGCGTAGGGATGGGACCCAGGGTCTCACACATGCTGGGCGACTGTCCACCACTGAGCTCCGCCCCTAACGCAAATACATATGTATGAAGTGCTGGGCTTTGTTGCAAGTCGTTGGTATCTGCTGTTGTTCATTTTATAGTGCTTAATCTTAGGCAAAGCCTGAGGGTATGAATGGAAAAGTACCTAGAAAGATTAAAGTTGCTTCCAGAGGCCCAGATCTGTTTGTTATATAATATTCTCTGGTGACATTGAGCCCTTATTAATAACTAAACATCTGTCAGTACTATAATTATATTTCTGGTGCCAGGGTTGTGTCTACCATTGTCCTGTGTAAACATGGAAGGGCAGGTGTGAATTATTTAGGCAACTGACTTTGAGTAAATAACCGCTTGGTACTGTTTCTGGCAAYAAGTTTCTGTCAACTCCTTGCAGGGTCTCAATGTCTTCGCTGATGCTCCTTTGATGTACCCCCAAATCTCTGACCACATCATCCTGGACCCCCGATGCGGCTGCCTGAGCAACCTGGAGATGGGAAGCCTGAGAATGAGACAAAGGGGGACCAAGAAACCCCCGAAAGGGGTGAGGAGCCACGGAGAAGCCCAGCCCCCGACTTCCCCACCTGGCAAGTCTCCCCCCAACCCCAAATCCCTGGATCTAGATTGCTTTGCAACTCCCAGGTAGGGGAGTAGGGGTAGGGTCTGAAAGCCTGTGATGCCCAGGGTCCAGGGGAGAGAGGAGAGTCTGTGAAGAGTCCACCATGGAGGCGGGGGTGGGTGGGGGTGGGCATAGGGGCTTACCAAAGGATGAGCTTATCCAGAGGAAGCAGAGTTTACGTGGATTCTGGAGGTGGTGGGTTTCCATGGACTCTGAAATTCGCTCTCAAGGCAAGAGGGTGTGGCTGCAAACTCACTATCAGTAATGCCTTTGGGAGGGTATGGGCTGTTATGAAACAGATGTAACTTGCAGAACACAGAGCAAGTGACAGCATGGAGACAGAACCTTTACATGGGTCATTTTAATTAATTCTCAAAATATTCCAGTGAGGACTTTTAAAGTGTGTGTGTGTGTGTGTGTGTGTGTGTGTGTGTGTATACACATTCACTTACACAGAGTACTGGATACTGAACCTAGGATCTTGTATGTATTAGATCAGTGCTCTACAGGTCCTTATTAGGGGATTTTGGGCAAGCGTTCTACCCTTAGCCCTTCACTAGTACTAAGAGCAGTAAGTGCTTTATCATTGGGCCACGCCCCCAGCCCCTCCCTGGGGGATTCTAGATGGGTGCGCTATCACTGAGTCATTGCACCAGACCCTCCCTGGGGGATTCTAGGCAGGGGCTCTACCACTGGGCCATGCCCCCAGCCCCTCCCTGGGGGATTCTAGGCAGGGGCTCTACCATTGAGCCACACCCCAGCCCCTCCCTGGGGGATTCTAGGCAGGGCTCTACCACTGGGCCACACCCCAGCCTCTCCCTGGGGGATTCTAGGCAGGGGCTCTACCACTGAGCCATGCCCCCAGTCCCTCACTGGGGGATTCTAGGCAGAGCTCTATCGCTGAACTATATCCCAAGCCTTCTTCTTTTTTTTTTTTTTTTCTTACTTTAAGACATGGTTTCACTAAGTTGCTCAGGCTTGCCTTAAGCCCACTCAGTAGGCCAAATACTCCTTGAACTCAAAGTCCTCCTGCTTCAGTCCCCCGAGTAGCTGGAGGGTCTGCATCACTGTGTAAGTGCATTATCACAGGTAAAAAGGGTTAAAAAAAATGGGCCAGAGGTCAAAAGGTCAAAGGAGAACCCAGAATTCTTACCCAAGTCTCTCTGAGGCCAATCAGAGTCTACTTCCCCTCTTTCCCATCTCTTTCGTCTGCCCCCCATTTCTCCTCCTCCATCTTTTTCTCCTTCCTTCTCCTCCATCTCTTCTCTTCTTTTTTCTCCACTCCTCCTCTTCCTCTTTCTCCACCTCCTTTTCTAACCCTCTTCTCTACCTCTTCCTTTCTCTTCATCCCCCTCTTCCTCCTCTCCCTTTTCCTCCCCCCTCCTCCCTCTTCTCCTCCTCTCCCTCCTCTGTCCCCCAACTCATTTCTGTTCTTCCTGGCCTTTCTCTGTATCCAGAAGAGGTCCATTCAGGATGTGGGGGTCTATATGTTATCAAGCTACAGGACTCCCTGAGTTTTGAACTTACTCTGTTTCTTTGCCCAAGAATCTACCCATGAATGCTGTGAAAACTCAATCCTGTTTTAGAATAGAGGACGATTTTGGTCTGTTTGATACTGGCCTCAAAGATTACAGTGCAGTGAGTTCTTTACATTGGTCTGTCCTAAGATTATCTCTCCAAGGCTCTTGGTAACGTAATCTCTTACTCTTTCCATCCTAACTCGTATATGTGTTGGTGTTTCTGGTAGAGGGTGAGAGCTTAAGTTTATGAGGGGTGGGTAGAGTGGAAATATTTTAGGTGATGCAGTTCTTGATTTTTAGGGATGTCTCCCCRGAGTTGTAGAAATGCAGACATGGAGGGCATAGGCACAGGATATTGCATAACTTTATCTAGATTCCAGAACCTTCTTCAAGATAACTCAGTGTCTGAGAAATCAAGGACAAGAGCTGAAGAAACCCTTGGTCAAGAGCATCTTAACATGTAGGGCAAGCCCTCCTGAGGACTCTGAACTTGAAGCTGGATGTCTTTATAAGAGAGGACTGCTTGAGAAGTTTGGCTAGGTGTTGAGTTACTTTGGCCGCGGCTTTGACAAATACCCAAAAAAGAATAACTTCAGGGAAGAATGACTACTTCAGCTTGTGATTTGGGGAGCTATGGCCCACCATGGTGGGAAAGACATATTGGTAAGAGTCTGAGGTAACTTGTTACATGGCACTCACAGTTTGAAGAAAGAAATATGAATGGTATTGCTATAGCCCTGTCCTTTTATTCAGTCTGGGACCTCAGTCTTTGGGATGGTTCTGTCCATATATGATGTGGGTTTTCCCACATTAAATATGGTAAGTTTTGCTCACTCCCCCTTTTCCTTTGTATTCCAGGCGGATATAAAACTCACAATCCCCCTGCCTCATTCTCCTGAGTGATGAAATTGCATCTGTATATCTCCAAGGTCAAATGCTGAGTTGAAAGATTAAGATTTAAGTTGCAGCTATTTGGAAGGGTGATCCCCTGGAGAGCTAGCTGTCCTGACTTGTAAGGACTCTGGCTTCTTGGTTTGGAGGCTGAAACCCTGTTCATCCATTTCTGTCTATGAGACCTAGAGGAGGATCTTAGGATGCCATTTTATTTTCATTTATGTTGCTGTGATAAAACAACTTAGGGGAGAAGGGTTTATTTCAGCTCAGAATCCATGGTTCAGAGTTCATCACTGTGGTGATGCCAAAGATGTACTTTAAATAGTCATATTACATCCACAGCCAAGAGCAGAGAGGAATGTATGTGAACATGTTTTTTTCCACTCTTATGCTGCCTAGGACCTCTGGCTAGGGCATAGAGCCACCCATGGTAGGTTGGCTCTTCTCCAGCCATTAACGAAGACAATCCCCATAAGTGTGCCCACAGACCAACTTGAGCTAAACTGTCCCTCTCTGAGAGTCTCTTCCCAGGTGATGCTAGGTTGTGTCAAGTTGACAAAGCTAACTCTCAGAGAACTGGTCTTGAGTGACTCCTGGCTGGTTGGTAATGCAGACCTTAAAAAAACAAAACAAAACAAAACAAACAAACAAACAAAAAAACTGGGCAGAGATATGTGCAAATAGCTTAGACAAAATACAGCTCAGCAAACAGCTCCACTTCTAGGGTGGTGCTGCAAGCCAATCTGAAGGAAGCTGTTCTCTCTGGGGAGAAGTGGATGTGTACTATTGATATATAAGCTAAAAATAACCAATCTTCCAAACAAAGTGTTTTTAGTTTTTTGAAATGAAAATGTGTAGACAAAGCAGGGATCTAGAATGTATGAGTCATTAAATTGCTGACTCCCAAAGCAAAGCAATGGAGATTCAAAGGGCTCTCTCTCTCTCTCTCTCTCTCTCTCTCTCTCTCTCTCTCTCTCTCTCTTGTTCTCCCTCCCACCCCTGTTCTAAATAGCTTTGATAAAGAGTCTCGTCATAAACAGGTCCCACAGATTGGCCCATGGCCTTATGGTCCTACACAGCAAGAGGCTGAAGGAACTCAACTCCTTCTTGCCGGGTTACTAAGCTAGCCTCGGTTGCTAGGCTGCTGTCAACAACTCTAGTTGTTCCTTGTGGGGGGGAGCACCCTCATCTTTCCTCTTTTGTGCCTCCCTTTTGTGATCCCATGAGCAATCAATCATGCACTCATTCCCCCTGCTCTTGACTGTGAATTTAACACGGCAGTGTAGGTCTCCATGACGTCTACACTGAGTGCCGCTCTCTCTCCCCCAATGCTTGGCTTGGTGGTACCCAACTCATCAGAACTAAGAAGGAGGCTGTGGCATGGAGCCTCTCCAAGGAAGATGTTTTTACTGGAGCGTGCGTAACACCAGGCACCGGAGCAAGACGAAGCACCTCTGGTTCATCTTGAATTGTAATAGAAGGACTAGGTCTGGACAATAGAGTTTGTGTGTGTGTGTGTGTGTGTGTGTGTGTGTGTGTGTGTGTGTGTGTGTGTGTAGGACAGAGGACAGTGTTAAGGGTCATTACTCAGGAGCTGTCTCCTTGTTTTTTGAGACAGAATCTCCCACTAGCCTGGAGCCTGATGATTAGTCTGTGCTGACTGGCCAGTGAGTCCCAGAAATATGCTTGTCTCCACCATGCCAATACTGGGAATTACAAGTGTGTATCACTACTGACTGCACTTGTCTTTCCCTCACTTGTCTATCTCTSTGTGTGTGTGTGTATCACTAAATCTGGCTTTTTATGTGGGTGCTGGGATCAAACTCTGGTCCTCATGTTTGCAAGACAACAACCATTATACTGACTGCACTATCATCCCTTTCACTCACTTGTCTATCTCTGTGTGTGTATGTATGTAAGCGTGTATGTATGTATGTATATATGTATGTATGTATGTATGTATATATGTATGTATATATCTGGCTATTTATTTATTTGAGACATGGTCTTCTATGTATTCTATGTTGACATGAGATTTGCTTTGTGTTATGTAGTCAAAGATGACCTTGAACTTCTGATTCTTTTACCCTACCCCACCCTCAAGTCTACCATTGTGGATGAAGATACAACAGTAGTTATATTATCTGCACAGCCAAGAGCAACAGCTTACTGCTCAGCTAGTGTTCTCTACTTTTTAAAATACTGCTCATAAATAGGGAATGCCGTTGCCCATATTTGAGGTGGGTCTTCTCACTTCAACGAACCCAACTGAGAACGTTCTCCACAGGTGTACCCAAGGCTAACCTGATCCAGACAACCCTTCATTGACTATCTCCTCCCAGGTGATCCCAGGTTGCATCAAGTTGACAGTGAAAGCTAATCACCGCAGTCCCTATTTCGAACAAACAAACATAGCTCTTAGTTTTTTGGTCACATGCTTTTACTCATCAAGGTGCTGTTTAGCTCTATGTGAATGTGTAGATTTATATGGATGTTGGAGAGGAAGAGATGAATAATGGTTTCCCCATCAGCTTACAAGATCATGAGGGAAATGGGTTAAGTTTATGTATTAGGGTGAATCTAAGATCAGATGTGTCTGCAATCTCATCCAGAGACATATACCTGTGTGTGTTTGCATGTTTACATGTATAGGAACATGTATGTGTTTGGGTGTTCATGCATGTTCCTTATGGAAGCCCAAGGCTGCTGTCAAGAACCACCCCCTATTGCGCTTCCATTCTATTCCTTGAGGCAGGGTCTCTTAATCTAAGTCAGAGATCACTCATGTATCTACTTTGTTAGCTAGCTTGCTTTGGGGATCCTTGGTTTTCATCTTCTAAGGTTAGAATTGCTGGAAGGCTACCACACCTACCCAGAATTTATGTGGGTTGTGAAGTCTGAATTCTGCTTTTCCAGTATGCATGGGGGGGGGGCATCTCCCTGCCCCTGACAACATTTTTTTCTATTGTGTAGTGTGGTGGTTTGAACATGCTTGGCTCATGGAAAGTGGCACTATTAGGAGGCATGGCCTTGTTGGAATAGGTGTGGCCTTGTTGGAGGAATTATGTTGCTGTGTAGGTTGCCTTTGAGGTCTCCTGATGCTCAAGCTCTGACCAATGCAGAAAAGACTCTCCTCCTTGCTGCTTGCAGAAGATAGTCTCCTTCAGCCTGCCATTGGATCAAGATGTTGAACTCTCAGCTCCTTCTCCAGCACCATGTCTGCCTGGATGTTGCTATGTTTCCCATCATGATAATATTGGACTGAACCTCTGAACCTGTAAGTCAGCCCCTCTTAAGTGATGATCTTTTTAAGAGTTGCCTTGGTCATGGTATCTCTTCACAGCAATGAAACCCTAACTAAGACATATGGTGATTTAGTAAACCAAGTGCCCCCACTGGTGTCTCTCAATGTCACCTCTCTCATTCTCTTTTTCTCTTTCACTCTTTCACTCTGTCACAAGCAATAGTGCAATGACCATCATTGTAAGTCTATCCTTATGAGCGTGCACATATATACTAAAGATAAATTTTCTAGAAGCAAAATATCTGGGGCAAAAAAGTGTACCCTGGGCCTGTGGAGTTAGCTCAGTAAAGTGCTTGTCATGGAAGCATGAGGACTTGAGTTAAATCTCCAGTTCCTACCTGAARCTTGGTGCTATGGTACATGCTTGTAATCCTAGTGCTAGAGTTGTGGGGATGGGTGAATGGATTCCTGGAGCTCATTTGTCAGGTTCCTTAGTGAGTCCTGGATCCAGGGAGAGACAACAACAACAACCACAATGATATAAAATAATAATCACAAGGTAAGAAGGCTGGCAAGATAGTTCAGTGGATAAAGTCACTTACTGCCAAGCTTGATGATCCTTGGGACTCCCAGGGTAGGAAGAGAGAAATGACTTGTACACATTGTTGTCTGACTTCCCCATTAGATCTGGGATGAAGACACACACACACACACACACACACACACACACACACACGATAGACAAATAAATATCATTTAAAAATTAAAAAGAATCAAATAGGGTGGATGGCACATGTGAAATGACATCTGCGGTTGATGTCTGTCCTCTACCAGCATGTGCACATGTGCATGCTCACCCCCACATATGTGTGCATCCACACATGTGAATGTGCATACTATCGGCAACAACAACACACACACATGCACAGAGACACACACATAGACACGTGCACACAAACACACAGACAGAGACACACACTTACACACAAACATACAAAGACAGATACACACAGATATACAGACACAGACATAGACACATACATACACACAGACACACAGACACACACACACACACACACACACACACACACACACACATCTTCTTTTTCCTCTTCTGCTAACTTTGTCAAATTGCTCTCCAGAGCAGTTGCATTGGCTCATCAAAGGACAGGGCTTTTGAGGACAGGGGACACAGAAGTGGAGAGGCAAGAGACTAGAGAGAGGAAGTACTTGAATTTGCTTGTTAATGGAGTTGATCTCGGAGGAAATGAGCATAAGTGCTCAGGGTCAAGAGCATCGTCCTCTGGGAAGGACAGAACTGCAGGTGCAGTCAAGGCATGAGTCCTCGACTCCACAGAACCCGTGACAGCTGAGCTAGACAAAAAGTAGAAATTATCCTTCTACCATACCCTAAAATCTTTGACCTGGGCTTACCAAAGTCTTTCTTTTACCCTTGGTCCACTTTTTATTTTTTTAGATTTATTGTTATTTTTGAGTGATACATATTTGTGGGTATGTCCCCATGAGGACAGGTGCCCACTGGGGCCAGAAGAGGACACTGGAGCTGAAGTTACAGGTGCTTGTGGACTGTCTGGTATGGGTGTTGGGAACTCAGGTCCTCTGTGAGGACAGCACATTCTCTTAACAGCCGAGCCCGTTCTCTAACTTCAATGTATTAAAAAGGTTTTCGATCCATTCTTTAATTATTTCACACATGTATTAATCATATGTTGATCATTTCGACCTCTACTTCCTCTTTAGCTCTCCCGTCACCCCAGTAACCCTGCCACCTTCTTCTCCACATCACATCCTCTTTCATAGCCCACTGAGTCTACTCAATGCTGTCCTTATGTGCATGGGTGTGGTGTTATCCACCTGAACATGGACATCTTAACAGGGTGTTTCCTGGAAGAAAATGGACCCACGCCACCCTGGCATCTTGCAACTGCCCAAGCTGTTCAGCTAGAGGTAGGCTCCAAGAACTTATGCTGCTAAGCTGATTGGTTTGGTCTATTGTGGACCTAAGAAGGCACCCACAGCTGCTGTGCATTCCTGTGTGCAAAGGTCTTATGTACTTAGAAGATGATTTTGCAATAGTCTGCCCTGACATTTGGCTCTTATATTCCCCTAAAGGAAACTCAGTTTCCCCCTCATGATTCTCTTATCTGACCTCAGGCTGTTAGCACCACTATATGACTTAAGAGTTGGGTAGATTCCTTTGAAGAGTATGGAGGTCAGAGTGTGGGG
>BDUI01003816.1:38316-70151 GCA_002335545.1 Apodemus speciosus
AAAAAAAAGAAAGAAAGAAAGAGAGAGAGGGAGGGAGGGAGGGAGAGAGGGAGGGAGGGAGAAGGAGAGGGAGAGGGAGAGGGAGAGAGAGAGAGAGAAAGAATCTATTGCTCAGGCCTGTCAAGCAAGTGGGGCTCTCCTTGAGGAGCTTCCTCTGAAGGTGGCCATTCCTTGAGCAGTGGACTGTGGGAGTCGGATGGCTCTTTCCACAGCCAGGGAGGGGCGGGTGGAGCCACACTGGCAGACCACAGGGAAGATGTAGTTTGGGAGCAAAGGCGGTTCCATTGTCTTCTTCCAAGGGTGTGGCTGCGCTGGGGGAGTGGTGCAGGCTTGCCCTCTTGGCGGGCAATTATTAGAGTCATTATGGCCACTCTGTTTTGTGTTTGTTTTGGGCCTGGGATCCTGTAGAGCCTGAGGTTGTCCGCGAGCTCTAGGCTAGCGGTCCGACATTCTCAGACGGCTCAACAGTCCCATCAATCTGCCTTGCACAGCTCCAAGGAAGTCAAGCGGCATGGCACGTAGGCATTTGGACTCAGAGAATAGTGGCGGGGTGGGAGCCCTGCCACATCTTCGAGGGGCGACCTCTGGCTGAACTTCTCTTTACCCGTTTATACCGTGAGAACGGCAGTAGTCGCCGAGGTTACACTGGCGCAAGAGATGCTTTCAACAATGCMCACTTGATGAAGCAGAAAGCCTGTCCTACATGCAACACTAGAAATGAATGGCAAAGTCCTCTGCGAAGGGACACGTGTCTTGGACATGACGAGGGGCGGCTTCTGTGGTGACGGACAGCAGTGTTCTCCTTTGGAACTCTTGAAGAGTCATCAAAGGTAAGTGGGCCCAGGAGAGCCAAGCTCATGGCCTCAGGGCCACAGAGCAGGGGCTGAGGTTGGGAAGCACCTCTGGCCCTGTTCCCATCCCCCAGAGTCCCTTAAGGCAGCAGAGAGTGTCCCCTTCCCCATACCTCCCATTGCGGTGTGGTCGGCTTGTGCGGTGAGAATGCAGGCCTCCAAAATGCCCTCTCATGGCTACAAGGACCCAAAGGTAAAGACTCCAACCCCAGGAAGCTGGCTGCGATGTGCTTGCTGACCACCGCTCCAAGGAAAACGGCTTGGCTCTGCTCATCCTGCCAAAGTGTGTCCTAAATGCCATTGTGATGAAGTAAATCTCTGGGCTGGAGAGATGGCTCAGCGGTTAAAAGCACTGACTGCTCTTCCTGAGTTCAAATCCAAGCAACCACATGGTGGCTCACAACCATCCATAATGAGATCTGACGCCCTCTTCTGGTGTGTCTGAAGACAGCTACAGTGTACTTAACATACAAATTTTTTTTTTTTTTTTTTTTTTGGAACACTACAGAACAACTAGCCACTTAAAACACTGTGGGTGTGTGCTCAGGGTGTGGTTCTCTTGGTAGTGACGTCACCACCCAGAATGCTGGAAGCCCTGAGTTGGACCTGCAGTACCACATAGACCAAGCATAGGGGCACAGGTCTATAACGCCGGCACTTGGAATGGGGGCAGGAGCAGAAGTTCCAGGTCATCATTTGGCTCCATAGCAAGATCGTCGAGAGTCTGGGACTAATGAGGTCCTGTCTCAAAAAACAAAACAACACAAAGATGTCATGATTGGCCCCAAAAGGAAAGGAACCATTTGAGGTTAAACAAAAAGTATGTAAAATACCCGATTAACCATTGATAGGTCCTGAATCAAAACAGAAGACTGGAGTTGCCAGCCGAGATAGGTCTGCTTGGCAGGAGGAGGCACTTGCCTCTAAGTGTGACCACTGATTTGATCCCCCGAATTCATATGGTGGAAGGAGAGAGCAAATTCCCGCGAGTTGTCCTCTGACTGCCACACATATGCACATGAGTAGACAAGCAAACAAATGTACATTTAAAATAGTAATCCAAACCCCAGAAGGGGATGAAAAGGATAAACTGAACAACTAGTGAAAGGATGAGAATTACAGCCTAAAAATCCCCCATGCCTAACTCTTAAATGACCCCAAAAGGTCAGAGGTTTGGCCTGCTCTTTGTTGGAGGCTGGGTGGGGGGGTCACATTCCTTGAGCCCGCCCAGGAGTGCACACATCCCACCCACCTGCGGTGTCCAGCTGCGAGCTGCAGGCCYGGGAAGGTCCCCGGSGTCCTTTCCCGTCTCTCCTCCGCAGAGCAGCTGGGGCACAGGCGAGAGGGGTCACCGAGCAGGCTGTGGGGTTCGCGCCTGGCGGGTGTTCAGGTCCCCAAGCACCTACTACTAAATGGAGGGCCTTGAATACGTGATCCTGGCCCCATAACAGGAAATGTGTACGTGGCCCTGGCTCTGTAAGCAGAAATGAGCTAACTAGTTGCTACCTGGCTTCTATAGAAAACTGATTGGTCCTCGGAGCGCGGGCTTGGATAATTTAAACTGACTGGCTTAGAAGCTATGGAGTGGTACAAATCAATTGGCTCGCACTGCAAAGGCTCTCGATGCTAAGGAATGATTGGTTTGCGTTATGCGGGTTTTGTAGTAAACATACAAAAGCTGTCCCGATTCTGCACTTGTGGTTCATAGTCCTCTACCCCTGCATGGTGTATGACTCTGAACCCCAGAGCCTCTGGAATAAAAATCCTCTTGCTGTTGCATCAAGACCGTTTCTCACAAGTGATCTGGGTGTCTGCGTGGGGTGCTGAGGTATCCTGGTTTTTTTTCGGGTCTTACACTAGAGAAGCCAGAACACTGTTAGGTGATGGCGAGTGAGGCTCCTTGAGCTCCTGTGCATTACAAATCCACATCAGCCAAAGGGCTATCCCCTGACCCTTGGGTGAGGGAAGTAGCGACAAACGAACTAGTATCTGCATATCATGGAATTCCAAGACCCTCCAGCCTGGATGAACCTTGAAGACCTTGTGCTCAGTGCAGGAATCTATTACCAAAGGTCAAGCACAGTAGGGGGGTGCCCTGTGAAGAGGCGGAGTTGTGGGATGAGGATGGTTGGAGCCTGGGAGCTGAAGGGGCGGTCCAGGAGCTGGGGAAGGAGGAGGGAGGGAGTGGTTGTTTTGATAAGGCAGAGCCTCAGTTTTGCAAAATCAAAGAGCTCTGGAGATTGATGGTGGCAGAGAAAAGCAGTAATGGGTATTGACTCAGTCCTGACTTACTGCCTGTCAGCCTCTGAATGGGCAGAGCGGGGCTGGGGAGAGCGGGGCTGGGGAGCGGCTCCCAGAAAGCAGAACTTGCCTGCTGTGCTCAGGGAGGCCTTGGCTCACRTCCCCAGCCTTGAAAAGGAAAAGCAGATTTTATACATTTTAAATAAAGTTTAAGAAAAATTATTTCAGTTAACAATAAAATCTAAAGCTGGGTGTGAGTATGCAGGGCGCACCTTTAATCCCAGCCCTTGGGAGGCAGATGCAGGTAGAGCTCTGAGTTTGAGGCCAGCCTGGTCTACACAGGGAGTTCCAGGACAGCCAGGGCTACAGAGAGAGTTCATGTCTTGATTGATAAATAAATAAATAAATAAATCTCAAAAGGAAGATTATCAAAGGGAACATACCCACGGCGCTAAGATCAGTAGGGGCAGAGGAAGGTAAAGATCAAAGGCATAGGTAGTCAGGGAACAGAGTAGGAGTCAGACCGGCGTCATCTCAGTGTGTTTCCTTAATATTCTTTTGGTGGCTGTATTGCCTAGTCAGACATTAAAAATATAATTACAAAATTTAAAAATAGTTCTTTTGGGTATTGAGGAAAAAAAATCTGCCTGACCCCCATGTTCTGCGGGGGTAGGGGTGGGGAGATCTGGGAACACTGTGGACTTCGAATATCCAGACTCTTCCTCCCCGGGCCCTCAGAGCACCTCATCTCTCCTCTGAGAGTCTCCCACTATGACCAGTCTCTATAGTAGGCCAACAGAACTTTTAAGAGGCCCCAGTGGTACCCTCTTCTGTCCACATTTATCCAGTCAAAAGGAAGCATTTCACTCAACCAATCAGTTTGCTCTTCTCAGGCTCCCCTCTTTAAAAGCAGGCCGTGGGGGTGTACGGACTGCGTGAGCAGCAGGACCCCACAGAATGGAACTGTACTAGATAGGACAGCTCCTAAGTTTCTTCTTTATGGGGTACCCGCTGCCCAGGCTTCTGGGGCTCCTTGGTTCTGAGCTAGCTTCCACCCTGGCCTTCCAGCCCCTGTTAATCCTGTGCACCCCAAAGTCTCCCAACATGGYGTCCTCACTTAAGCTGACCACAGCTTTTTTTTCCCTAGTTGTGCACAAGAATCCTGACAGCTAAAAGCTGGGTTTTCAGGAGACTTAAGAGATATGATAAATATGGCCTTTCTAACTCTCAGTCCCACATTCTAGYGATGACAGAACTTTGCCACTCTTTCCAAAGAGACGTACAGTTCAGGTCCACCGACCTCTCTCCCTTCAGTGCTAGGATTTGAATATAGGCCCTATAAGAAATCCAGTCACTCAGAGACAATCCCCCTGTAGAGGCCCACATAGGGGTCTGGTAGGCRATTGCAGATAGAACTTCAGACAATAACCTGCTTCAACTGTCAGCCCTGTGGGTGAGTCCTGGAGCACACCCAGCCTGGGTAAGCCTTCAGGTGATGACAGCCGAACGCTGCCTGGAAGTGCCTGGAGAGCTCTGGCGAGCACTGGGTTCCTTTTCAAGCTTCTGGCCCCCGAAATCGTGGGCAAAAGCATGATTTCTTGAAGCACCTACATTTGGGAGGCAGGTTTCTTTCTTTCTTTTATTTATTTATCTTTTTAAGATTTATTTATTTATTTTATGTATGTGAGTACACTGCAGCTGTCTTCCGATACACCAGAAGAGGGCATCAGATCCCATCACAGATGGTTGTGAGCCACCATGGGGCTGCTGGGAATTGAACTCAGGGCCTTTGGAAGAGTAGTCAGTACTCTTAACCACTGAGGCATCTCTCCAGCCCTGAGGCAAGACTTCATGTTGCCCGCCCAGGCGACCCTCAAACTCACGGTGTAGCCGAGGACCACACTGAACTCCTCATCCTCTTGCTCCCGTAATCCTTTTTAAAAAATTTTCAATTGTATTTGCTGCATATGTATGTTTTCCCTGTGTGTACATACGTGTACCATGCGGGTGCCCAGTGCCTGTAGAGAACAGAGATGGCATTGATCCCGTGGAACTGTAATTGCAGGCACTTGTGAGCTGCTGTGTGGGTGCTGGACCCAGGTCCTCCTGAAGAGCAGACAGTGCTCTTAACTACCGAACCATTTCCACCGCCCTATCTGCCTTCACATCTTGAGCACCGGGATGGCAGATAGGGGTCCCCCATGCCTGGTTGATGCAATGCTAGGAATCGAACTCGGGGCTTCAGATACACTAGGGTAACACACTTTACCAACTAAGCCATAGCGTCTGTCATTTATGCACAAACAAATGAAAAACGCTCGCTCGCTCGTTTTGCTTGCTTATCTTGCCGCACAGAAAACTGCATATTCTTAGCAGCCAGGAAGAGAACAAGATAAAAGGTAGCAAAACGACATTTCTTGACTCCTATCACAGGATCAAGAAGTTCTACATACCACTTTATAAATCCTTTCAGGTTCTGAGAATCAGAGACAGTTAGTTCCTTGTCAAAAAGAGAAGGCCAGACCAGGCATGGCCAAGCACTCAGGAGGAAGAGACAAACAGATCAGGCCAGCCTGGGCTGCAGAGTGAGTCCCTGCCTGGATGAGTGAGGTCGGGTGGGGGAGGGGACGACATCTTGGTTCAGAAAGGGCAAGGCTACTGCACTTACTTGAGGGTCAGACCATACTGCTGATGTTTTCTGATATTCTGCTCGAGGCAAAACTCCTAAAGACAGGACCGAATGATTGGGAATTGGGCAAGGAAGTTCAGGGCCAATTGAGCAGCTCAGCCTTGCTAGGATAAAATTCTTTGGAGCGGCTGCGTGATCACTTTAAAGGGTTCAGAGTGTCCATATTGTTTCATCCCGTAATTAGCCCTGTGGATGGTGAAATATGGAGTTTGAGGCAGAACTCGGCTTTGAGCTTTCACAGAAACTGCCAGTGACAGAGAGCTAGGGAAAGGAAATCTCTCCTGAGAGCTTCGCGTTCTCAAATGACCCCGTGAGGACCTGGGCTGGGCTCTTCAGATAGTTAATAGTAAGATAAAGTAAATATCATAATGCTTTGGTGAGTCTCACCGTGAGCCAGGCATCTAATGTAACATCCCTAATCTGGCAAGCTTGACACCATCACCTCGTTTGACATATAGAGAAACTCTCTGGGGATTTAGTTATCCGTCCCAACCTACACCCATCGTGAAGTGCAGGGTAATCAAAGGTATGGCTGGGACAGTGAGGGGGAGGAGAGATGGGTAGACAGACATCGGGTCCCATTTGTCCTGGGGCCCGGAGACAGACAGAAACTGGGAGACATGCACGAATGAGCTGCGTCACGGAGAGGCGGGGTGGGGAGCGAATCGGTCGAATGTGGTGGTTTCCAGAGGACGGTGAGTCACAAGCTCATCAGCCTATGGCTCTAGTGGGATGCCCCCACCCCCAGCCCTGGGCAGCCTCTCACATACGTCCCAGCTAGAATGGGCCATCTGAGCTAAGCCCTCAAGTTAGCCATGAAGCCACTGCCACCAGAGAGGAACATGGGCATGCTTCAAGTCCCTCAGTTTGTCAGCACCCGGGCGAGACAAGCACTCCTGTCCCTGACACCTGTGCAAGCTTCTCCAGTCATCTTCTCGAAGTCTAGGATGAACATGGGCTTTAACTAGGGCACCTCGATCTGTAACATCTAAACCAGACAGGGAAAAGGCACTATTAATGATTATACTAGGACAGCAGGTGCAAACAGGACTGCCCCAGGCAAACGGGACACAGTTACCCTAGCATGACAGCTGACTGCCACCCACATCTAGGAAAGCCAATTTGGAGCCTTATGGCCAGAGAGACCTGAGACCTAGGTGTCACCTTCTACACCAGATAAGGGGCCAGCGGATGGAGGAAGCCTAAAGATCCCGTGTTCCCAGGGTCCTCAGGGTGCCTAGAACTGGCTACTCCATAGCTGACCTTTGCCACCACCTGTAACGGTGTATACATAAACAAAAGTGTCCCCATTTGTCCTGTCCCTGCCTATTCGAGGGCAAACAGGCAGAGAGGGTGCTCTGCTGAAGCCCCACACAACTCTAGTTCCAGGTCCCTCTCACTAGTAATACCCACTGAGCCAAAGCTGCCATCACCACAGGGTGTGACTATCAGGCCCTTTTATGACCCAAAAAGCAACAAGGTAAAAGTATGGGGAAACCTGTCACTCCTGGACTAGAAGACAGGTCACTGTAAAAACATCAGGAACAGCCTGTGCCGGTTCTGCTGCTCCTTTCCTCCCCACATCCTCACTCTGGGTCCAAGAACCACGCAGCTGGTGGGAGGTGTCGGGAAGCCGGAGCTCGACCTTGCACGGAGGGGATTCTCCCAAGAGGTGGAGTGCTTTGGGAGGTAGGGAAGTTAGTGGTCGGTAGTCCCGATGGATTGTCCCTTGGGTTACACATCACATGCTTCTGGCCATAAGGTTTTGGAGGTCTACCCATGCTATTTGCTTGGGTCAATAGCACATTAGCAAATCAGAAAGCCCTGACCTCCACCCCCTCACTCATACATTCCTATCTGGGAACACTACAGCCAAGAGAAGCAACCCAGGCCAATCTGCTGAAAGCTCCCACCACAGACAATTCCCTCGTCCCTGGGGTAGGGGACCTTAACATCCAGCCCTGTCACACCGTAAGCTGACAGCCAATGAAGATGAGTCTAGAAGCAGCAAGCAGAGTCCAGCACAAATTGAAGGCCCACGCCACAGTGAGCCCATTACATACTTGTTTGAAGTCTTTAAATTTTAGGAATTTTGTTGTAAGAGATAAGGGGAATGCTAGTTTAATAAGCCCATTAGGGTGGAGACAAGGTTTGAAAGAGACTTTATAGCTTGTGCTTTGAATTCATGAATGAAGAATTTGGATCTGGGTAGCTCCTGCCCCGCCACCCTCTCTCTTCCCCGACAAGAAGCTCATTGGGTGCTCTGATCCGGCTTAAGACACGGCACGCAGTCTAGGCCAATCTATGCCGTCTAGGCAATAGTTATGGGTTAGGAATAAGTAAGTGTGTGCCCTTAGAGAATCCCACCAGATACTTAGGATTTTCCCTGAGAATGGTGAGCGAGAAAGCAGGCTCTTCCCTGGGGCCTCCAGATTATAGCATAGCCCCACTCTGTGATGTTAGCCCCGTGAGGCTTATCGTGAACTGTGAGAGTAGAAGAGATTTATGTTGTGCCACAAAGTCAGTAGTGGTTCATCAAAGGAGCCATGGGAATGTATAGGAACCATCCTAGTAAGTGGGAAAGTCCACAAAGGGACCCGGTGCCCAGCCCTCCGGGGCGCTCAGAGGCACTGAAGAGCGGGCAGCAGCGCTCTCAAAGGGCGGTCCCCAACCCTCGGTTCACAGAGACTCCTCGGAACCCAGGAACACCAAAGTCTACGCCCGCCCGCCGGGTCCACACGCAGAAGTTCTAATTCAATTGCTCTGCAGGGCTCAAGGACACCATTTGTAGTGTGTAGCATTGTGGGAAACACGGGAGTCCTTCCTCACCCCACTGCCCCTGACTTCTCTTTCCCTGCTAGGTGATGGGCGAGAGGAGTTTTCCTGAGATGCCGGGTCATGAGATTGTTAGCATTACTTTCTTAAAAAAGAAAAACAAGCATCATTTGCAAATGTATACCACGTGGGTGCCGGAAGAATGTCAGACCCTCGGAGCTGGAGTTACAGGCGGTCTGGGCTGCCTGATACTCTGGAAACTGAGTTCTGGTTCTCCAGAAGAGCAGCAAGTGCTCTCAGCTGCTGAGGACTCTTAACTCCCGCCCTTTTTTTCCCCTTTATGTTGGTACTGGCGACTGAACCAGGGCCTCTCAGCAAATGCTCTACTTTTGAGCTATGTGCATAGTCTTTCTCCTCCTCCTCTGCCTCCTCCTCCTCCTCGTCCTCCTCCTCCTCCTTCTCTTCCTCCTCCTCCTTCATATTTTTGAAATAGGATCTTGCGAGCCTGTAACTATCTAACTCCCCCTGAAGCCTTAAATTTTCAATCCTTCTGCCTGAAACTCCCAAGTAGGTAGGATGACTGACCCGTGCCACCAGGCCTGATTTGTATTTCTAACCAAAACAAGCAATTGTATTTAATTTGTAAGTAAATGTGCTGGCGGGTTTTTGTATTAACTTGACACAAGCTAGAGTCTGGAAAGGGAGGACCCTCGACTGAGAGAGTGCCGCAATAAAGCTGGGTGGTAGGCAAGCCCATAGAACATTGTCTTAGGTAGCGACTGATGGCGGAGGGCCTAGACCATTGTGGGTGGGCTCACTCCTGGGTAGGTGGGTGGTCCTGGGTTGTATAAGAAGCAAGCTGAGCAAGATAGTAAGCAGCACTCCTCCATGGCCTCTGCATCAGCTCCTGTTTCCAGGCTCCAGCCCTGTTTGAGTTCCTGTCCTGATTTCCTTCAGTGATGGACTATGGTGTGGACATGAAAGCCAAATAAACTCTTTCCTCCTGTACTTGGTTTTGGCCCTGGTGTTTCATCACAGCAGTAGAAACCCTAACTAAGATAATATATATAAAAGTTTTATGAATTGTATAAAGTTTGGGGCTGGAGAGGTGGGTGAGCCGTGGAGAGCCCTGGCTGCTCTCCCAGAGGACTTGGGTCTAACTCCCAGCGCCCACATGAAGGATGGCTCCAAACTGCCTGCTTAACTCTAGACCCAGTAGATCCGACGCCTTCTTCTGGCCTCCTTGGGTACCAGGCACCTACATGGTCCTCAGGTCTTCATGCAAACAAAATATCCATACACATAAAATAAATTACATTTTAAAAATAAATAAAATAAAAAATTCTAATTGGAGAAAAATAATGATATACAGTTATCATGTGTGTAGATTACATATTGTGCATAATTATATCTAAACAATATATAATATATACATGTTTATAATTTCCATTTAGTAAGGAATATATATGTATATAGATACATATATATGTGTGTGTGTGGATATATATATATATATATATATATATATATGTATATAATCAATCACTTTATTTTGTTTTGTTTTGCTTTTTGAGACAGGGTTTCTCTGTGTAGCCCTGGCTGTCCTGGAACTCACTCTGTAGACTAGGCTGGCCTCGAACTCAAGAAATCCGCCTGCCTCTGCCTCCCAAGTGCTGGGATTAAAGGCATCATTGACCTTTAAAGGGATCTTCGAAAGCACTGTTCTTACCGCGGCCTTTCCAGTTGAACTGAGGCCCATCGAACCTACCGGGAGCCTCCGGAGAGGCGTGGTCTTCTGGAATCACAGGCTTCTGGAAGGACTGTGCCTCTCACCTCCTGGCTACACTCAGGCTCTGTGTGGAGGCTTTAAGCTCACATCCTGCTCCTTCAGCGCCCTTGCCCTCTGTCTTCCAGGCAAGTGTCAGGGAGTCTGTGCAGTGGGCAAGGAATCCTTGCTGGAGGTGACCTTGAGTGGGAGCTCGAGTGGCAGGAAAGATTTTGATGGATCCCGATAAGGTAGGAACTGCGGGCCCCAGAGGCAGCCACCTGAGACTATCGCATCTGTAAAACAGCCTGCGGGCTCTCTCCTGCCCTGAGCAGGAGCAGGGCAGAGAGAGGAAAAGGTGGAGAGGTGAGAGGTGGGGAGGGTGGGCCGGGAGGGAGGGAGTACGAGGGGGAGGCGTGGTCGGAGCGGGGGAATGGGGTTGTGTAGAGAAATGCCCAGTTGTGTTTTAACTGGATGACCTGGAGTAGCAGAACCTCTGAGCCAGCGTCCCTGTAGAACTGGAACGGTAGATACTCATGGGACTCAGAAATAGCAGGAACCAACCGGCCAGCCACGGGCATTCAGTCCTCCACTACCTCACTTGCTGCTCCTTCATTCTGGCGTAAAGGATTCAACACGTTCTTCTGTCCCACATGTGTGCGGTGCCCATCTATACAAGAAAGCATTCGTTCATACATGTAAAATAAAAGAAAATAAATCTTAGTGGGATAGCGGTGGCACACCAGTAAGTAAGTAAGTAAGTAAGTAAGTAAGTAAGTAAGTAAGTAAGTAAACAAACCCTTAAAATTGTACAGCTCTGATCAGGCCTCCTGGTCACCACCAGGTCTAAGTGTGCTCACAGGTGAACAGCGGAGGCGCTATGCTGGCCGGTGGTTGCAGGGGACGGTGTCCCTCACACTGTCTGCTTTACAGGGGACGGTGTCCCTCACACTGTCTGCTTTACAGGGGACGGTGTCCCTCACACTGCCTGCTTTACTTGCCACTTAGAAAGAAATGCTGATCAAACGTGTAAAGATGAAATGGGAACTCTGCACAGAGATGGGAGAGAAAGAGATGAAAAAGCCACAGGTGAAGAAAGAGTGTGCCCATGACCTGAAGTATGAACAAGCCAGACTCCCTAGAGCATCGCTGGACCCCACTCGACTTGTTAAGGGTCCCCAAAGGGTCTTCACTATGAACATGGGACAGATTATCCTGCCTTTAGGAACATGCTGCCTGAGGTGGGGATAGGAACCTGGCCGGTCCTCTGGGCTCTATTTGATGTGTAGCTTTGCTTTACTTGAGGTCAGAAGCCAGGGTCAAGAAGGAGGTCCACAGTCAGGGACCTAGTGAGACCCTGCCTAAAAAAGAAAAGGAAGGAAGGAAGAAAGGAAGGAAGGAAGGAAGGAAAGAAGGAAGAAGGAAAGAGAGGGAGTGAGAAAGGAAGGAAAGAAAGAAGGAAGGGAAGGAGGGAGGGAGGAAAGAAAGGAAGAAGAAAGAAAGAGAAGAAGGAAGGAAGGAAAGGAGGGGGTAAGGAGGAAGGAAAGAAAGAAGGAAGGAAGAAAGGAAGGAAGGAAGGAAAGCTAGAAGGCCTAGAACTCCTGGATCCACCCGCACACTCCTGGCTTCCCACACAAGTCCTGCCGTCATCCAGACATGGGGCAAGAAGGCCAGGCTGGGTGTCGAGGGCTGGGATATGGGGTCCGTTGGCTCAAACAGAGAACCCGCCATGTTAAACACATCCTTTTATGAAGGCTTTAAAACCAGAGAGGCTGCATTTGGAGTAAGGACGTCATTAAGGTTAAATGAGGCCCAAAGGTCAAAGCTCTCATCTGACAGAATTAGTGTCTTTATGAGAGGAGAAGTCAGAGAACTGGCTGTCTCTCTCCATCATGGGAGACTAACTACAATGGAAGCCAGGAGGAAAGCCCTCACTGAGGAACTGGACGGGCTGACACCAGCTGTAAGGAATACATGGGTGTCATTTAAGCCACCCAGTCGGCAGTTTTTTACTACGGTCACTAGAGAAGGCCGAGACAAAACATATGCCATATGTGTGCCATTGCGCTCTTGGAGGCCGGAAGTCAGATCCTCTAAAGCCGGAGTTACAGAGCCAGTTACAGATGCCAGGAACCAAGCTCGGGTCCTCTGGCACAGCAGGGAGTGCCCTTGACCTCTGACCCATCTCTCCCACCCTGAAGAGTATGTGTGTTCTATGTTAATGCTTATTTGTGTGTATGCCTGTGTTTATGTCACATGTGTGTAGGTGCCCTCGAGCTGGAGCTGCAGACAGTTGTGTGTCACTAGGTGTGGGTGCTGGGAACTGAGCTCTGGGCCTTTGGAATGGCAGGAAGAGCTCGAACTCCCTGCACAAACCATCTCTCTAGCCTTGTAGCCCTGGTTGTTCTGGAACTCTCTGTGTAGACCATGATGGCCTTGAACTCACAGATATCCTCCTGCCTCTGCCCCCTGAGTGCTATAAGGTGTATGCCACCACATCCAGCTGGAAAGCTACATTTTAAATGACACAGAAGTACGTCATCCGCTGATTTCATTATTTGGGGCAAAGGAGCCCTAACTCCAGCTAATCATCCAAGGATTTGACAGAGTGCTGAGACCTTGAACTTGCATTTTGATGAATTCCTTGGGCGGATGGGTCCACCGGTGACATGAGATCTGTGCATATGCACATACCAATCTTATGGACATAAAGCCGTCTGACATTTGCAAATAATACTTATAAAATATACAGAAAACTGATCATTGCAAATATACTTTTAATTATTTATTGCCCAACTCTTCTACCTGGAGCTCATCTTCCTTCTCACACACAAATGTTGGCTGACACTTTTATGTTATGGAGGAAGAGGAAATGAGACAACTGGACGGGTTGGAGCCTCATTAGCTATAATGGAAGGCACACCTTTGCTGAGTCAGAGAGTAATCTTCCATCAGGAGAACGTGTCACCATGCACATATGGCTAGTCACAATGTCGTTTTGTGACTACAGAACAGCACAATTTTAAACTGAATTTGAATGATTAATATTCTACCATCACTTAACCCAGCCAACGAAGAAACAGAGAGGCCAAGATTTAACTCATAGCATTTGCTATGAACACTGCCACCACGGATGATGACACGCTTTCAAGAAGACATTATTGAACATGGAGCTGGAGAAAGACGCACACTAGTTATGGCTCAGTATGTCCATCTCTACGTGGACCAAGTAGATCCGGAACAAGAGCCACGTCACTTTTGTACATAAAACTATTGGAAATTAAAAATGGGATGAATGGCCATCGTGGCCAGGTCAAGCCGGATGCCTTGTGGAGCAGAGACAAGCCCTGGTCTCCTTGGAACCTGGCCACATGGAAGATCTGTCAGCAAGTCCAATCTGCAGCTTTTCTTGGAGCGGATAAACTTTGGGGTGTTTTCTTAGGGAGCAATTAGGTAGCTGGCGCATATTCTGAAATGCTTTCTTTCCGAATGAGATGGGGAAGGGAAGAGGAGGGGGACCTGTGAAGGGTGGCAGAGAACAGCCAAGAGATGATCCAGTCAGCATTCGGGGCCTGGCCAGTGGTTTCCGGTCAGGCAGCAGTTAGGGATTTACTAGAATCTACTAGGTGGGTGTTACGGTGCACCCCTCAGATTCCTGCGCTTGGGTCTTTGAAGGATTCTGAGTAAGCGCCAACTTTGGTTATATAGGAGATTAGGTTATATAGGAGATTAGGTTATATAGGACAAGTTTCACTCTGTACCTGTGGCTCCTCCCAGCACTCGTTGCCCCGCCCCTACCCTAACCTGCCCCTCCCAGGGGCTGGGCTTCTGCTTCCCTTCCCCCTAGACTCACCCCTATAACTCAGCCATTTTGGCTGTGATGGGTCTCTTGGCCCAGGCCACGTCTCTTAGCCAGCAGCTCCTCTCTTTCTCTCTCTCCTCTCACGGTCCTGTTTAGTCTGCTGGCCGTGTGTGCTCAGCCCGGACCCTTCCTTCTGCCGGCTTTCTCATACCTACAATAAAAATCTCCACACTTAGCCGGGCGTTGGTGGCGCACGCCTTTAATCCCAGCACTTGGGAGGCAGAGGCAGGCGGATTTCTGAGTTCGAGGCCAGCCCGGTCTACAGAGTGAGTTCCAGGACAGCCGGAACTACACAGAGAAACCCTGTCTCGGAAAAAAAAAAAAAAAAAAAACCACACTTTAGGAATAGTCACGACAGCCTCCCTTTATTTCATTTGTTATTCTTCTGATGCCAAATCCGTGAGGTCCTTTCCAAGGGACGCTGCCTTTCTGAACCAAGCTGCCGATTTGACTCTTCTGAGGTATCTGTGGACCCTTTCTTTCCAGTGGCTTCTGCCACCTTCCGTATTTGATTCTAAATTCGAGAGTCTGCTTCTTCCGCGGCTTCCCTCCGTCCACCTGCTCTAACCATCTGTTTCTTTTCGCGAACTCAGTAAGTACTCTCTGTCTGGCTCCTGGAACCTCTACCCCCTCCAGGGCACCCATCGCTTGAGCATTTCTCTGTCTCTCTAGCTCCTGGACCCTGCTATGCCTTCCAGGATGCCCACCACGTGGGCATCTCTCTACTATGCCTCCGTATGCCAGAGTTCATGGTACAACCTATCCCACTTTCTCCTCAGAGACTCAATTCCTCAGACTTAATTCCTTCCCACTGCTGCTGTCCTCAGACACACCAGAAGAGGGCGCCGGATCCTATTACAGATGGTTGTGAGCCACCACGTGGTTGCTGGGAATTGAACTCAGGACCTCTGCTACCTAGAGATGTATATCTAATTACTTATGTCTTTGCCAACTGTTGAACACCAGGCTTTAAAAAATTTCAGATAAGAAACAACATATGTTTGATAAATAATATATATCTGATTAAAAAAATGTTTATAAATTCCTAAGGTCTACTCAGGTTAAGAGTAACTGACTTGAACATATATGTCTAGCTTCTTTGTCTTTGATAACCTTGTTAATGTTTTGAAGGTTAAGCCTAAAGCAAGTAACTAAAAACGAATAAGGTTTGTTTACAATCTTGTATACTTAATAGATGATGGTCCTCAAACTCTTCAAAGATCTGCTGAATATAGCATTTAAAGTATTTAATAAAAAAGTTTCACAAAAGGTGGTGTGGCATACCTTAATCCCAGCACTTGGGAGGCAGAGGCAGGTGAAACTCTGAGTTCAAGGCCAGCCTGGTCTACAGAGCAAGTTCCAGGACAGCTAGGGCCACACAGAGAAACCCTGTCTTGCATTGTGGGGACCGGGGTGTGGTGGTGATGGTGGAATTTTCCCATGATAGACAGATACAAGCTCCTAGTAGCAACCCTAAGGTCTCCAAAGTAAACAGATGGGGCACTGACAACTTCGCCTGGGTTGTGGTAATTAATGCTAACCACTGGGAAAGCTGCCCCATGCCTCACCTGCCCCCAGAGCTCRCCCATACTGAGGACATTTTTGGGATGATTATCCTACTTTGACTGGCCAAGGTAGCTCAATTTTCCCAAGTTCCTTTTCCACAGGAAAGGAGACCTTCTGGGTCTGGCAGCCGGTGCTGTCCTATGCAGCAGCTGAAGGCAAAATGCTGTCCTGCATGGCAGCCAAAGGCAGGCTTTCCCCTAACCAAGCCGCCCAGACCATCCAGGAGCCTAGGGTAACTGTCCAGTAATCTCAGTAAGCATATATATATATATATATGCTTATATATGTATATATATATGCCATTTGATTTTACTTCCAGCTATAATTTATCCTTCTCAGACCTGTGATGATATTGACAGCTAACCGTAGYTTTGTGTTAACAACAGCAAGCAAACCAGCTCCTCCCCACAAGGCCGCAGCCACCTCTTCCATTCACGTGTAAAATCAGGCCTCAGGCTGCGCTTTTCTAGAACTACTAGGTCTCCCCCTGAGAAAGGCAGTTTCGGTTCACTTTCCTGACAAACTTCACTCTGAAAGAGAGAAACTCACAAAACAGGCTTAAAGTGTTTCAGGCTAATTTCTCTCTCTGTGCTACTTCGAAAGCTCAGACTTTTAACATTGATCAATGGAGTTCTGATAAGCCCTCCAAATCTGGTAAAGCACTGTTACTATCATCGAAGTCACAAATTTTGGATTCCCTTTGCTTGTCATCTAAATACAGACTTAAAATTGCTTCTCACTGTGCTGAAATGAGGTTAATGCTTTCAACCCAGAATCAGTTCTTTGGGTCCCCAAACTTTTACTGTGAATCGACGGTTTGAGGCTGTTGTTTTTTTTTCTACAAGGTGGATTTCAGTACAGATTAGAAACAGTGGTAATACTAATAGAGCTAAACGTTTATCTCCTTTTTTTTTAAAAAACTTAAAAAAAATTTTTTTTAAACGTTTATCTCCTTTTTTTTTWAAAAAAACTTAAAAAAATTTTTTTATAAACTTAAAAAAATTCATGTAACGATACCCAGGGAGTCCAGGCGGTGGTGGCGCACGCCTTTAATCCCAGCAGAGGCAGGTGGATTTCTCAGTTCGAGCTCAGCCTGGTCTACAGAGTGAGTTCCAGGACAGCCAGGGCTACACAGAGAAACCCTGTCTTGAAAAACCAAACCAAGCCAAAACAAAAACAAAAACAAAAACAAAAACAAAAAACAACAAAAAAAAAACCAAAAAGCCCCAAAACAACAAAAAATTCATGTAAGCACCAGCAACTTGAATTCACTCCCCCAGGTCAAATGGACTCCACATAAGTACTCCAAAGTTTCCCCATGTACCTATTCCTGAGGGTGGCATCTCTCCCTCTTTCTCCCTGCTCTTGGGCCTCTCTTAGACCATGGGACTAAAAGTTTCAAACGTACACCCAAGGTAGTTTTACCTAAATTACTTAACTTTACCTTTTCTCCCTTGTCTATCTGTCCCAGGTTTCAAGCCAACTGCAGACAGCTTCAAGGCTGCCTGCCTACGACACGGCAGCACCAGGTGTCCTTCAGAATCCGTATCCTAGACGACGCCACAGCAACTGGCCACAGGTGGCCCTGCGTCCTAGAGGACTCCAAAGTGGCCTGTGGTTCACTAGCCCCAGGCAGTTCTGCTAAATCTGAGCAGCACGTAAACAGATATCCCACCCTGTACTCCTTTCTCCCCTCCCGTCTTCAGGTTCCACGGCTGGGAAGATACACCAAGACCAAGGCAACTCCTTTAAAGGACAGCATTACTGGGGCTGGCTTATAGTTTCAGAGCTTCAGTCCCTTATCATCACGTGGCTGGAGACAGGCTCTATGCAGGAATTCATGGTGTTGGAGGAGCCAAGGGTTCTAGATCTTGATCTGAAGGCAGCCAGAAGGAGGGTCTCTCTCTTCTGCTCTACACAGAGCTTGAGCAGTAAGAGACCTCAAAACCCACCTACACAGTGGCACGCTTCCTCCAGCAAGGCCACATCTATTCCAACAAGGCCACACCTCCTAACAGAGCCACTTGCCATGGGCCAAGTGTATTCAAAGCTCTACCGTTCCCATTTTTGACCATCTTTCCAGCTTTTCTGGGCCCTTATGACGATGCCCCAATTTCAGCAGGAAGTAGTTACAGAAAAGATTGTATCAGCCCTTATCATCAACAAAAGGCTGGGATGTTGGGTTTCAAACTCAGGACAAGTCTCACTCAGTACCCATGGCTCCTCCCGGCACTTCTTGCCCCGACTCCTACCCTGACCTCTCCCTCCCAGGGGCTGGGCTTCTGCTTCCCTTCCCCAAGACTGACCCGGAGAGCTCAGCCATGTGGGCTAGGAAGGTCTCCTGGCCAGGAGCACCTCTCTTGGTTGTCAGCTCCAATCCTGTTCTCCGTCCTCCTCTCTCCTGTCACTGTCCGGTTTAGTCTGACAGCCATGTTTAGCCTCGGCTCCTCTCTCTGCCGGCTTTCTCCCTGACACCTGCAATAAAAACYTTCTCCGCACTTTAGGAGTAGTCACAGCATCCTCCTTTTATTTCATTTCATTTTATTCCCTTTATTTTATTTCACTTTTTTTTTTTTATTCAATAGGGAATTGGAAGGTAGCCCAGGGTCCATGAGACTGAGACACCTCCCCACACCCCTCAAAAATGGAAGGAAACAAAACTAACAAAAAAGAAAACTGAAAAAGAGACAATGTTTTCCCTGTGGGCAGTGCTGAAGAGGGCATGCGGGCCTGGTGTACACTAGGTGACTCTATCACTGAGTTATAGACCTATTTTTTTAAAGATTTATTTATTTATTCTATGTAAGTACACTGTAGCTGTCTTCAGACACTCCAGAAGAGGGCGTCAGATCTTGTTACGGATGGTTGTGAGCCATTGTGTGGTTGTTGGGATTTGAACTCAGGACATTTGAAAGAGCAGTCAGTGCTCTTAACTGCTGAGCCATCTCTCCAGCCCTAGACCTATCTATTTTGAGATAGGTCTCAACCAGACCATGAGGGGAGAGAGGTGGGGGATTCTTAGCCAAGTCAGAGTGAGCAAAAACGCACAAAGGCTGGTTGGGTGTGAAAGGCAGGATGGAAAGTACAGAAGGTAAAGACTCTGTCTGTCTGTCTGTGTCTATCATCTTTCTATCTATCATCTATCTACCTATCATCTATCATCCATGCATCTCTTTATTGATCTTTTTCTTTCTTGAGACAGGGTCTCTCTAAGTAGCCCTGGCTGTCTTGGATCTAGCTATGCAGACCAGGATAACCCCAAATTTACAGCGATCAGCCTGCCTCTATCACCAGAATGCTGGGATTAAAGGCGTGCACCCCCATATCCAGCCAGCATCCTTTTCATTTTTTTTAAAGCATGATAATGAGGAACTGTTTATTGGTCTGTAAAACTACCCATAAAAGTTTTGCTTAGTGTTGATGTGAGACAGAGCACATTGCAGTCTAGGTTGATCCAACCTGTAACTCACGGCAAACGTCCCACCTCAGCCTTCTGAGTGCGGGACTGTCGCATACAGGAGCCATTAAGCCTGGCTTCATCTTAACAACTTTGGTTTTCTTGAGACAAGTCTCGTTCTGTAGCCTCGGCTATCCTGAGACTCACCATGTCAGTCTCAAACTGGTGTCCGTCTTCCTCACTCTGTTTCCTTATTGCTAGGATTATGAACTATAAATGAGCCACTGTACCTGGCCCATAATGCTTTCCCATTTAAAATTCCAAGTTATAAAGTAGTAGACATGCTATGACTTATTTTTAAATTTTATTTGTGTGGGTGTTTGTGCCTGCATGTATGTGTGTGCCTGGTGCCGGCGGAGACCAGGAAAGGGTACACAGGATTCCCTGGAACTGGAACTGCAGACAGTTGTGAGCCATGATGTGAGGGCTGGGAATCAGACCCGCATCTCTGGAAGAGTAGTCAGTGTTCTTAATCATATCTTCAGCTCCCTCCTTGCCTTTTAAATAAATAAGCTGTATAAACAGATAAACATATCGACATGTCAATGGCAGAATTATAGTCATTTTATTTATAACACTAATATCTGAATTTTTAAATAATAGCATTTACTTAAAATGGTTTTAAAAATTATTCATGGGGCTGGACACACACATACATACACACACACAAGATAAAATAAAATAATTGGCATTTTGAAATTCATCAAACAGACACTAAGATGTCTTTCCTTTCATAAAACACTTAAACTAGTTTTGGCATGAAGTCCTCAGCTGGACAACAATAGACACAACATGTATTTTTTAATTCAAATAAAAATGTTTAAAAGGTTTAATGTAGATGCTATGTCTGATTAAAGAGAACCTCCAATTCTTATCATGAGATCTTCGTTTCCTTCTAAATTTTGCCTCCTTGTTTTTCTGGCTATGGCTAGCACTTCTTAAAGAACCTTGTCCAAATATGACTCACTTATCCAAGCTAGAGAAGGGGGGGGGGGGACTGGACGCGCAGCCAGGGGCTTGAGAAGACAATCTCCCCATTCCCGGGCCTGCATGCATCCGGCCTGGCCAGAGCCCACAGTCTGCTCCGAGCCTCCCTAGGCTGGAAGCGGCGTCCTTCACATTTCCTCTTCTAGGTTTTCAGGGTCCCCAGCAGCTCCCCCAGCTCTGTCCGTCTCGACTTTAAACCCTATGATATCGCTTGTATATCTTGAATGCTTTCCCTCCTCCTCTCCTTCCCTTCCTTCACCCTTCCACTCCCCGACCCCCTCCTCCTCTTCTCTCTCCTACTTTCCAAGTTCTAAGAGTCACTGGCAGGGCTGCAGGCATGCAGGCAGGTGCTCTGCCGCTGAGAAAAACCATCAGCACCACGTTTTTGAAAATCCAATTATATATATATATATATATATATATATATATATGAATGATAAAGTGTGCATTTTAATTTTTAATTTTATAAGAGGCTCCTGTCTGTAAGCACACCATAGCATCAGTAATAACATCAGGCCTTGGGGCATCCCCTTGAGATGGATCCCAAGTTGGGCTGGTCACTGGACCTCCTGTCCCTCAGTCTCCTCTCCACTTTTGTCCCTGCAGGTCTTTTAGACAGGAACAATTAGGGGTCAGAGTTTTTGACTGTGGGACGGCAACCCCAACCCTCCACTCGATGCCCTGTTTTTCTACTGGAGGTGGATTCTACAAGTTCCCTCTTCCCACTGTTGGGCATTTCATCTGAGGTCACTCCAGTCTGGGAGAGTCTCTCACCTCCCAGGTCTCTGGTATATTCTAGAGGGTCCCCCCACCTCCCAGGGTTGCCTGTTTCCATTCATTCTACTGGCCCTCAGGGCTTCACTCCTACCCCACCCCAATACCTAATGGTTTGGTTCTGGGGCCGTAAGCACATGCACACTGTTGTGCAGCCACCGCCCCCATCCATATTCAGAACAGCTCTGGCCTTCCTGATCACAGTTTTATCTGTGTATGCACTTGGCTCGGGTGTGTGCATGTGTGTGTGCCTGTGTGAGTGTGTGTAGAAGCACATGTTTTCGAAGATGAAACTGATATCCAAGGCTGAAGCAGTTCCGGAGATGGAAGGATTGCACAACAATGGGACTATATATCAGTGTTTTGGGGTTCAAGCTGCCCTTGAACCCCCTACATAGCTAAGAATGGCCTTGACCTCCTGATCCTCCTACCTCCACTTTTCAAGGGCTAGGACTAGAGACTACAGGCAATCTGTGGGGTACCAGGGTGCTGGAGAGCCATCAGGAGGAGAGCCAAGGCAGACTGACCCCAGTGCGGTCTTGCAAGCCAGAGAAGCACTCTGCAAACCGAGCTGTATCCACAGGCGGCCTTGTTGGTGGTTTTGAAGAATGAATTTAAAAGGGATTTTCAAGCTCTTATTTCCAAACCACCTGGTGGCCATGTAATTCTGACTTGGATGACAATTGGGTCTCAAGGCAACTCTGTACTGATTCAGCCCTCACGGGCTGGGCCCTGCTCAGGGTGGGAAATTGCAGGGATTTACTCTTGAAAGGGGAAGACATGGATTCCTCTGCACCACACTAGGATGCCCGGTTTACTCAGCCCTTCTCCAGGTTCTGGTCGTGGCTCGTTAGAGGAGAGTGCGATTCTGCCCAGTCTCCAACGGTCTGAGGTATCCCTTCTTTTTCATTCCTGAACTCATGCCCTGGGCCTTTATAATGCCTGCAGGTGTACTTAAGCCTTTTCCGCTAAAGTTGTTCCCTACAGGGAAGTACCAAGGGCCGATGAGAACCAGGCTGGGGAGCCTTGCAGTATGACCAGCTGTGGAACGGTCTGGCCTCATAAAGACTTGCAGTTCTGCTCAGGGGTCCCATGTTGCCCATCTGATCTGGCTTTTCTCATGATGGGCTCCATAAGGAGATGCCACCCCCACGCCCCCACCTTGGCCCCTGAATCTCCACCTCTGTAAAGGGACACAGTGTTCCAGGCCATGCCTACAGCACCTGATATGAGGGGTTCCTGGGCTCTGTGCCATCCTGATAAAGCAGGACTGGGCCACGCCTCACTGCCTTCGGTCACAGCTTGCTCCTCTGGCTAGAAAAGGGGGGGCTAGGCCCCTGGAAGTCTGGGACCACACCAGCCTGTGCACAGATTTTGTATAGTGAGCACTGCTGTAGTCTGAGGGGGTGGGGTTGAAAGGAGAGCAGGGTCTTTGGTCTTTACCTTGCAGGAATATCCTCCACCCCACCCTTCACAGCATCTCTAAAACACACACACACACACACACACACACACACACACATACACACACACACACACACACACAACTTCACTGTACCATAGATTGGTCTGCAACTCATTCTGTACCACAGCCCATAATGATCCTCCTGCCTCATCTTTCTAGTCTCAACATGAATTTACAGGTGTAGAACACCATGTTTGGCTGAAATTCTTAATTAAAAGAGTTTAGATTTATTTTATTTTTATGTGTATGAGTATTTTGCCTTCAAGTGTGCATGTATCTGTGGAGGTGGGAAGAAGCCGTCAGATCTCTTGGGACTGGAGTCATAAATGGTTTGAGCCACTAGGTGGGTGCTGGGCACCAAATCTGGATCCTCTACAAGAACAAGAACTCTCAACTGCTGAGCCATCTCTATCACTCAACTGTAATATAACACTTAATTTTATGTGCGTGCTGTTTTGACTGCATGTAAGTCTGTCACCACATGTGAGCCTGGTACATAAGGAGGCCAGAAGAGGATGTCAGATACCCCTGGACTGGAGTTACAGACACTCGCGAGATGGGAATGGAGGTGCTGGGATTTGAACCTGGGTCCTCTGGAAGAACAGCGAGTACTCTCAAATGCTGAGCCATCTGTTTATGGCCCCCTTCCCCATTTTCTTAAAGGGGCTTGGCACTTTATTTTGCACAGGTGCGTGCAAGCTACAACAGCTAGTCCTGGCCCGACTGCCCAGCGGTTAGAGTGGCAGAGTGAACAATCGTCCACTAAAGAAAGGTGGAGATATACATATGTTGTAGGCTTGCTGGCTGTAGAATCGGGAGGGGAGAGGCACAGCTTCCCTGGCTAGTATCCACTGGCAGCCCCTCCAAGGCTCTGGAGCACTGAATGGCCACCCCAGTGCTGGCTGGGTGCTGGAGGGATGATAGAGGCTGGAGGGGAGACTGCCTGCCTGCTTTGAGGGAAGAAGTGGGGACGTTGGCAGAGAGTAGACTCAGGCCTGGGTCTCTCTTGTTAGCTATGAGAATTAGACTGAGCCTCAGTTTCCTCATTTGTAAAAGGAAGAAAATAATACCTGCCTTTCAGAATAACCATAAGACATGCCCAGCATCCCGACTGTCCCCCTAGGTGCTAGAAACACTCCATTCCTCTTCTATTTATGGGGGAGAAAAGGAAACACCCATCTTTCTCCAAAAGAAGGGGACTCTGTGTCCCAAGTGCACCCAAGGTCTTTCAGGGGTGTATGAGGATGGAGTGGGGGACTTCAATAACCCCCAGGTTTCTGCTTTTCACAGGCAAACTAAGAACAAGCAATTCTTTGGAGCAGAAGTCAGAGCCCTTCCGGAGGGCTGCCACCGCCCCCTGCTGGTACTTTATGGTATCAGCCTGCATTTCTATCTGGAGAAGTAAATTCTTGGTAATATTTCCACAAAATTTACAGAATATGCATTTTACCTGGTCCCAAGGATACAAAGAGAAAGATGTTGCTTGTTGCAGTTTGAAAATGAAGTGCTCTCCACAGTCTCCTGTGTTTGAACACTCAGTCCCCGTTCAGAGGTGGCTTTACTTATTTTTTTGAGAGTGTGGAACAAGGTGGGTCGCCAGGGCCCATCTCATTTCTTACCTAAGCGCGCTGCTTCCCGATTCAGTGAGATGTAAGTTTCACCCCAGCTCCTGCTGCCAGGCATTGAGCTGCCCGGCCTCCAAGTCTCTGTGTGTGGGCAGTTGTGTGGAGGTCTGAGAAACGCTGTGGGGAGTGACTCTCTCCTTCCACCACGTTGAGGATAGGTCTCTCTTATGTCCACCGTGCTGCGTATTTCAAGCTAGCAGCCCTTCACGCTTCCAGGAGATTCTCCCCGTCTCTGCTCCCATTTTGCTGCGTAAGTGCTGAGGTTGCAGACAGACCCACAGCTTCTGGATGGGAGGGAATTGAACTCCGGTCATCAGGTTTCCACACACACTGAGCCTAGTCACCAAACCAGAAAAATGAGGTTTAATTTTTATTATTTATTTTAGATTTTATTGTTCTTAATTTTATTTTACTTTTTTAAGATTTGTTTATTTATTTATTATACTTACAGACACAGGCCTAGAACTGCATGATGCCCACTGGACGGATGTAAGCAGAGACCAAGAAAAATACTTTGAATATCTGAAGAGATGCTACCTTTATCTGCCCTGTGGCTGGAGAGTCTCCCCTAGGACTCTGGCCCTCAAATTGGCGACTTCTGTTAGAGACTGGACAGGATCTGCGGCTAAGATACAGCCAGCCCTAGGGAGAGAGGCTCAGGACTGTGGTAAGGAACTTACAGTGTGAACATTAAGAGATGACCCTCAGCATGATACAACTTTTGTTATACTAAATACATGTATCTGCTTTCATGCTCACAACAGTGGTGCACACCTTTGATCCCAGCACTCAGGAGGCAGAGGCAGGTGGATCCACAGGAGGGAGCCCAGCCTGAAAGCGAGTTTCAGAACAGCCAGGGCAGTTACACGGAGAAACTCTGCCTTGAAGAAAACAACAACAAAATTATAATGTTGTCTGATACAGCTATGGATATTTGCAAAGGAAATATTTAAGGTATTTACAATAAGCGTTCTATACTTCCTTACATTTATGTTTATTGCATTATTTACATGTATGTACATCTGTGTGCATGCTCATGTGTATACATGGGTGAGCGTGCATGTGGGGAGCATAAGTCAACTTTGCGCATCATATCACTGCACAGGCTTCTTGGTTTTGGAAACCGGATCTCTCACTTCTGCCCGGAGCTGGCTACTTTGGTTAGGCTGGCCGCCCATCGAGCCCAGGCACCCACTTGTGTTTGCCCCAGTGATAGGATGACAGATCAATACCACTCTGACTTGTTTTTCCTTTTTTGACGTGTATGAGTATTCTGCCTGTGTGCATGTCTGTGTACCACGTGGGGGCCTGGTGCCCTCAGAGGCCAGAGGAGGGTGTCAGAACCCCCTGGAACTGGAGTTATAGGCAGTCCTGCCTTCCCTCATGGAGGCTGGAAACTAAGACCAGGTCCAGGCCCTCTGGAAGAGCAGCCGGTGCTCTTGACCAATGGGCCAGCACCATCCTGTCAGCCCCTGCCGAAGCTAGCTTTTTTATTTTTTAGGTTTTGTTTTGCTTTGTTTTAAATATGGGCTCTGGGGATCAAACTCATGTCTACCTGCTGTGGAGCAAGCACTTAACTGACTGAGCCATCTCCCCCATCCCTTTCTATACTGTCTTACTACACTTTACCAGTGGATTGTGTAAGTTGTGTGAAGAAAATGCAATAGAGAAACTACTAAAATAAATAAATAATAACTAAATAAACTTACAGTCCGTACAGTGGTTCTATCTTCTATCATCTTTTCACTTTTTAAAAGTCACATTTATTTATTCTGTGTGTGCATAACCATGGTGCACATGTAGAGATCGAAGGACAACTTCCAGGGTCGGCTCTCTCTCTCATAGAGGTCCCTGGGGATTGAACTCAGGTCGTCAGGCTTGCTGGCAAGCCCCCTAGCCTGCTGAGCCCTCTCAAGCCTTGTCCCACTGTTTATTAGGGAATTCTTGTGAACATATACAGAAGTGGGCACTGAGCCTGCACATGCGCACCCCCCACCACACTACCAGCAACCCGTGGTCCATCCGTCCCCATCTCCCTTATTTTTGAGGGAAAAAAAATCAGATAATCCCTTTATTCTTTTTTCACTGATTTCCATTTATAAAATTACCCTATTTTTTTTTCTTGATCCATCTGTACTGCCATAACAATATCACATGCCAGGCAGTTTATAAACAGAAGAAACTCATGCATTAAAATTCTGGAGGTGCTGGGCAGTGGTGGCGCATGCCTTTAATCCTAGCACTTGGGAGGCAGAGGCAGGTGGATTTCTGAGTTCGAGGCCAGCCTGGTCTACAGAGTGAGTTCCAGGACAGCCAAGGCTACACAGAGAAACCCTGTCTTGGAAAAAAAAAATTCTGGAGGCAGGAAGTCTAAGATCACGTCCCCAGTAGGTTTCAGGTCTGCTGAGGAACCACTTTCCGGGCATAGATGGTACCTTAAGCTATCTAGAAACTAAGCTGGTAGATGAGTGAATGAGCCCCCTGGCCCTATTTCATGAGGATGCTCACCTCATTCTTTAGTGAGCTGCCTCAGAGTCATGCCGCCATCGCCCTAATGGCCCTACCTCCTAATCTGATCACAGTCCTGATTAAGTTCCAACATGAATTTGAGGGTCACGTTCGTATCGTTCTCCAGCAGAGTTGACGCCTTCCACCCCTGGTTCTTGTTCCAATTGCATAACGTGGAAACGCCTTAGCAAGTTCATCCAGGCTTAGGGTTTTAAATGGCAGCTAGATACCCATCATCTTCAAGTTACCTCTTTGCCTCTATTTCTCCCACTGTCGTTGGTCAGTGGTACTTATTTTGAGACACCCAGAGTGAGACACCGAGATGCAGATTGATGCAAAAGCAAGAGGTTTATATTTTCCGGCACGTTGGGGTTGACCTTCAGTTAGTCCCTTAAGGAGAGTGACTAGAAGGTGACCCCCAAATGGCTCTTATACTTATTACAAACAGTTCTTATACTTTTTTAGGGATACAGGTTAATATCAGCAAAGTTACATTTCAAACTTATTGGCTAAGCATATTGATCTTTAAATCTGTTGGCTAGCAAGCATGGGCAGATCATGACAGGCATTAGAACTCTACCTGGGACTTTCCAGAAGGTCAGGTGACTATTAGTCAGTACATTCTGCAGTTTTTCTGAGAAGTTTTTACTCAAAAATGTTCCTGTGGGTGGAGAACGGAACTTGGCCTAGCCTTGACCCAAGGCAGGAGTAGGACACTGCTAGGAGGATGTGGGACTGGGAAAAGCCCATAGGGCCCTTCATGCTTCCCCACCCCCCAACCCTAAACCCCATCTTAATGATACTGGACTGAACCTCTGAACAGGTAAGCCAGCCCCAATTAAATGTTCTTCTAAGACTTACCTTGGTCATGGTATCTGTTCACAGCAGTAAAACCCTAACTAAGACAGAAGTTGGTACCAGGGACTGGGGTAGTGCTGTGATAGGCCTGACCATGCTTTTGTTTAGAAGAACATGGACTTTGGGACTTTGGATTTAGAAAGCAGTGGGATACTTTAAATGGGGCTTAATGGGCTATCGTAGTAGGAATATGGAAGACTTTGTTACTGAGAGTGGTTTGAAATGTGCGGACCTGGCCCAAGAGGTTTCAGTGGAGAATTTCAACATGTTGCCTAGAGACTGTTTTTGTGGTATTTCGGTGAAGAATGTAGCTACTTTCTGCCCTCAACTGAAGAGTCTGCCTGAGGCTAAGGTGAAGACTCAGATTAATTGCAATGACAAAGGCAGTCTCAGAGACGCCCAGCAGAGACTTTGTTCTCTGGTTAAATATCCTGAAGAGCATTTTTTTTTTTGTCTGTTTTTTGTTTTTTGTTTTTTTGAGACAGGGTTTCTCTGTGTAGCTCTGGCTGTCTTGGAACTCACTTTGTAGACCAGGCTGGCCTCGAACCCAGAAATCCACCTGCCTCTGCCTCCCAAGTGCTGGGATTACAGGCATGCGCCACMACCGCCCGGCTCTGAAGAGCATTTTAAACAAGTGTAGCAAGCTTAAAAAGGAAAAATTTAAAATGCATGGTTTGAGTATTTAAGGGGCACCAGGAAGTGAAATGGAGCGGAATCCTGAGTTCCAGGAGATAGCGGATTAAGGGAGCGGGACTTTGAGGCAAGAGCCTAGCCAACTAAATTTAGATCCAGGAAACAGGCACACAGGTCTCTAAATTCAAGGTCAATCTACAGTACAAGATCCAGGACAGCCAAGCTTAGGCAGTGAGAGTTGGAAAACAGCTAGTGATGTTGTAATAGAACTGGGGGTGGGGGGGGGGATGTTCCAACTCCTACAAGCAGCTTCGGCCAAGTGGCTTTATAGTCTAGTGGAGGAGACTCCTGGGACCATCGATGCTGGCGAGCTGGAGCTAAGAAATTAGTGGTGATTCAGAAGAGACCAGCATTACTGAGGTGAAATCTTCCGGGAAATGTTTTCTGAGAGCACAAAGAAGCTGTGTTCAAGAGATAGCCAAGGCTGTACCTCATGCTGCAGCTGTACATGGTAATATGTAAGAATCACCTAGGCGGTACTGGTTTTGAAGGCATAAAGAGTTCATGAAAAGCAGCTGAGACTTGGCACTGTGAGAGGTCATGGAAGGCCATTGGTGAAAGTGCATCCTCAGTTGTAGTTGACAGCCCAGGACTAAGGGTCGAGACGAGGCTTGGCACCATGAAGAGAGCCTATGAGAAGCTATTGGTGAAGCCTAGCTGTGGCCGAAGACCCCAGCGTATTGGAGAAGTACCATGGGATGATCACCAAGAACAGCAGCAGCAGTGGAGTGGATCAACCTGAGCTTAAAGTGCTACAGAGGGCAGAGCTGGAGGAGGCCCTTTGAAGGAGCCCAGACACGGAAACAAGAAACTATCTCATTGAAGCTGCCTTGGAGACACCAAGATGCTTGAGATGCCAGAGCCGTGAGCTATCTGCTGACAGGGAGTGAGTGGCCCAGGAGAAAGAAGTTTGATGCTGCCAATAAACATGAAAAAAGAGTTGGAGATCTGAAGACTGCTTTGACATCAGCCGTGGAAATGCAGTTTGGAGTTTGCCAGCTGGTTTCCTGTCTTGCTTTGAGATTACAGTTATGTGATTGAAAGAATCTCAGAAGAGACCTTGAACTCTGGACTTTTAATACTATTGAGACTGCTATAAACTA
Organism: Apodemus speciosus; assembly: GCA_002335545.1. Classification (NCBI taxonomy): domain Eukaryota; kingdom Metazoa; phylum Chordata; class Mammalia; order Rodentia; family Muridae; genus Apodemus; species Apodemus speciosus. The sequence continues at coordinate 67,536 of BDUI01003816.1, forward strand.
CGGGGACTTTAGAAGTTGGACTAAACATATTTTCATTATGCTATATTTAGGTATGGTCCCAATAGATGCATGTTTGAATGGGCCTATAGTGGGCAGGGAGTGGAATGTGATGGTTTGTATACGCTTGGCCCAGAGGGTGGCACTATTAGAAGGTATGGGCCTGTTGGAGTAGGTGTGGCCTTGTTGGAGTAGATGTGTCACTGTGGGTGTGGGCTATAAGACCCTCACCCTAGCTGCCTGGAAGTCAGTCTTCCACTAGCCGCCTTCAGATGAAGATGTAGAACTCTCAGCTCCTCCTGCACCATGCCTGTCTGGATGCTGCCACGTTCCCTGGCCTTGATGATACTGGACTGAGCCTCTGAACCTGTAAACCAGCCCCAGTTACATGTTGTCCTTATAAGACTTGCCTTGGCCATGGTGTCTGTTCACAGCAGTTTCATTTCTGTTGATGTGATAAAATATCCTGACGAAGGCAACTTAGGGGAGAAAGGCATTAGCTCACAGTTACAGTCTTTCAACTGAGCCAAGACACAAAAGCAGCAGGAACATAAAGCAGCCAGCACACAGCCAAGAGCAGAGACATAAATTTAGGCATGCTCACGGGCTGACATCCAGCACGATTTCTTTTTTTCTTTTTTCTTTTTCTTTTTTTAGACTGTTCATTAGTAACTTTCCTGAGACAGGAAGGCTACTATTTTAATATAAATGATGAAGAGACGTGATATATGCCTGGAACCCCGGCACTTTGGAGGCTGAGGCAGGAGGACTATGAGTTCAAAGACAGCCAAAAATGAAAACCAAGGGGTCGAAGTGATGGCTCAGCAGTTCAGGGCACTGGCTGCTCTTAGAGGACCCAGGTTTGATCCCCAGCACCCACGTGGTGGCTCACGACATCTGTAACTCCAGTTCTGGGGCATCTGATGCCTCCTCTGACTTCTGCAGATATCAGACATGCACATGGTGTACAGACGTACATGCAGGCAAACACTCATACAGTTTTGCTCAACACTCAAACCCTCAAATATTCTTTAAAAAAAAAAAAAAAAACAAGATTCTTTTGTGTCATTTGACCACGCACTAACATTCCTTGTACTGTAGATATTCAGCTTCATTCTGTGTCCCACCCACTGAATGCCAGTAGCAGCTCAGACCAAAAGGTGCCAACCAAAATATCTGCAGACATTGTCAACAGCTTCAGATTAGTAACTCAGTTAATAAAGATGTTGCGAAAAAGTTAATAATCAAAATACTTCAGATCTAGTAAAAAACAATAAACAAACAAAAAGCTTGATCCATTCACTAGTATTCCGAAAACATTAAGGTTTTCGTTTTTGTTTTGGACAGTTTCACTGTGTACTTCTGCCTGGTCTTGAACTCACTATGTAGACCAAGCTGGCCTCAAAATCACAAATATCCGCATGCCTCTGCCTCCCCAGTGTCCAGCACAGTTTCTAAACTCATACAGTTCAAGCCCCTTTGCCTAGGGAATGGCGCTACCCACCATGGGCTGGGTCTTCCCACACTCATTACCTTCATTAAGGCAATCCTACAATCCCACAAAGACGGGCCCACGGGCCAGGCCAGTGTTGACAATCCTTGAGACTCTCTTCCCAGGTGATTCTAGGTTGTATTGAGTTGACATGGTCAATCATCACAGGGGTCAAGGAGCATCTTAAATCTAACTAGAGTCCAGTGTTCCTCCCCATTCTTCCCATTGCCTTCTCACTTCCTCATTCCTTCTCTACCATTTATTCAACGTTCAGGCCCTCAACCTAGAAGTTATCACTGTATTCTGCAATCTGTTGGCAAGTACTGTTAGCTCCACACCTGAAATACATTCTTGGGTCACTGTGGCTGACACCAACCATGGGTCACCATCCCTACCACAGGTCCCAAGCCATAAAGGGTGGTCCAGTAGTCTCTACATTTACTTGAAATTTCCCCTTAAGAACCCAGATTTCTATTTTATATAATTTTATTTATTTATTTATTTATTTATTTATCTATTTATTTATTTATTTATTATATGTAAGTACACTTTAGTTGTCTGTAGAAACACCAGAAGAGGGTATCAGATATCATTCCGGATGGTTGTGAGCCACAATGTGGTTGCTGGGATTTGAACTCACAACCTTCAGGAGAGCAGTCAGTGCTCTTACCCAATGAGCCATCTCATCAGCGTCCTATTTTATATAATTTAAAGTACATATTGAGCAGCTAGAGAGATGGGTCAGTGACTAAGAACACTTGCTATTCTCCATAGACCCAGAGTTCAATTTCCAGCACAACATCAGACAGCTCACAACTATAGTCCCAGCTCCAGGGGATCTGAAGCCTCTGGCTTCCATGGGCACCTACACTCATGTGCTCAGACCCACATGCAAGCATACATACCTACTCATAATTAAACATGATAAAATAGATCTTTAAAAAATACAGAGTCGGGCAGTGGTGGCGCACTCCTTTAATCCCAGCACTTGGGAGGCAGAGGCAGGTGGATTTCTGAGTTCAAGGCCATCCTGGTCTACAGAGTGAGTTCCAGGACAGCCAGGGCTATACAGAGAGACCCTGTCTCCAAAAACAAAAACAAACAAAAAAGACATACAGAAAGGTGTT
>BDUI01003817.1:62087-93959 GCA_002335545.1 Apodemus speciosus
TGTGTGTGTGTGTTTATATGGTACATACACACATGTTAGGGGATAAAAGGGAAAAAGATGCAGAAACCAGAAGAGAACTTTGCACAATGCACTCTACCATTTTCTTCCTTATTCCTTTGGGGAAGGGTTTCTTACTGAGCCTGGAGCTAACCCGGCAGCCAGTGAGTCCCATGATTCTCTAGTCTCCGCTCTCAACAGGAGTGCACAACTACATCTGGCTCTTTATGTGGGGTACCAGGATTCAAACTTGGGTCCCCATGCTTCAACAGCCAGCATCCTTACACACTGAGCCATCTCCCGGCCCAGGGATCTTAAGTGTCCCTCCTATTACTCCCGTTTTCTTGAATTTGGTTACTTGTTTTCATTCCTTGGGATGGAGCCTTAAATGGACACCATGTTGAAAAGAGGAAAACAAACACTTGCCTAGGAGATCCTAAGTTGAATGGGGGTGCTGGCAAGCATGTTGGATACACGGGAACAGTGAGGGGACCTAGAAAACATCTGGGGCAATCAAGATCTGCCAGGTGTGGTCAGATCTTGATGCAAAGGGCAGGAAAAAATGTCTGACCCCAGGATGTCTTAGGATACACCAACGTGAGTCATTGTAACTGTTCCCAAACCCTCAGCCAGGGTAGACTCAGCCAGAGTGAAGAAGTCCTTCTTCCATTCTCTTTACATTTAGCTTTGTGGACTCCGTACATGAAAGAAGTAACTACTGTCTCTGTTTTGACTTCCTTCCTAACAAGACCTACTTGACTTTAAACCTCGACTGAATGCTGCTGTAACTAAAAATATCAAAACTGAAACTTTAAAAAAAAAAAAGGAACCAGTGGTTTAGGCTGAAGAGCATCCAGGAGAACCTTATCTCAGGAAGCACCTTCCGGTGACAGATGCGGTCCCTCCCAACACTTTCAAGCCACTTGAAACAGAACCATTTCTAGACAAATGTCACAGACGCAAACAAGATTAAAAAGGAACCCAGTGGAGACCAGAGGGAGAAGGAAATGAAAGGTGATCACCAGGCTTTTGATTCACAGCGTCCAAGGACGAGCTTTTGTCTCTGGTGCCCTGAAAACAATTTCACGCTGGAAATCAGACACCCGTGGTCGGAGCGGCTCCTTGAGTTGCCTCCACACCCTATGGCGGTGTCTAACCTGAGCCTCAAATTAAGTCAGGATTCCAGGCATAGCTGGCATATTTGGGTTTGTCTGGGTAAGCGGATGGTCAAATGGCGTTAACCAAATTCCTACGGAAGGTTTGTGTGGAAGGGGTCTGGAAAGGGGAAGGAGAGAGTTGGTGCCTTCATTAGAGGGTCAAAGGCTAATGTGTGCGTGCAGGGCTGGAGGAGCTCAGGGCAGAGTGGGGAGGAAGGATGAATCAGGAACGAAGAATGAGAAGCTGTGCAAGGTGGGAGCAGTAAATAGTCTCAAAGGCCCCAGTGGCAAAGACGCTGAGCTTTGTGATCAAGAACTAAAATTACATCTTCTACAGGTACTTATGAAACCATTTAAAATGTAGAAACCAGTCTTAGCTCACGGAGTCTGTTTAAAACAAAACAAAACAAAACAAAAAACAAAACCTAACCAATCGATCAAACAAGCAAACAAGCAAACAACAACAAAAAGAAAACCAGACTGGTCTTGGCTCTAGTTAGCTGGCACTTAGGAGAGCACGAGTGGTCCGGGGCTGAGTAAAGATKCCTGGAAGGGGTAGGGAGATGGTTGGGGGCTGGGTCGATAAAATGCTTGGTGGAGCACCGGCTACCACACTTGCAATCCCAAAGCGAGGGAGACAGGGACAGGCAAATGGCTCCTTGAAGCTTATTGGCCAGCCAGCTTAACTAAACTGGTGAGTTCCAGGTTCAGTAATAGACGACCCTGCCTCAAATAAATAAATAAACAAACGAACGAACAGGTAGAGAGAGATAAAGGAACATACCATCAGTGTTTGGCTCTCCAGGCAGGTACATCCACTCTCCACACAAACATGTTCACACAGGCACACCACACACATAGAGGAGCAAAGGAGCTTGGTTCCACTTTCTTCTGAGGTGATTTTGATCCAATCAGTTCTTTATCTACAACCTGGCTTAGATTCTTTAATAGCCATTAATATACAATACCACTGTTTGCAAAAGTCCTGTTTAAAAAAAAAAAAAACCGCGAAAGAACTGATTGATTTCAAATGTCTGTCCCCCGAAAGGAAGTGTCACTTGCCGCTGTTATTGATAGTCAAGTTTCATCGGGATAGACCTGACTGGTTGATTTCAAATGGGTCTGAGCACCAGCTTTCATAAAGAGGAGGGTTAGGGCATGCTTCAACCAAGATGACCTGGGGAATGGCCCTGCCATTCCCACTTAAAATGGAGAAACCCCATTTGTAACCTCGCCTTGGTTGGGGAAGACAGGCACATCTAGTGGGGGCCAGAGTGGGAAACAGGTGGGGGTATTGCTGGTTTCTCCTACTGCTTACAATTGCATTTACATTCCTTAAGCAGCAGTCCTTGAAAAGCAAGCCCTTTAAATGTACCCCAACCCCTCTCTGAGATAGAAAGAATCATACCAGGGACCCAAGAGGCATAGTACCAAGCCCAGCCCAGTAGACAGATCTATGAGTGATGGCCGACCAGGCCAGTGAGCTCTGGGTTCACTAAGAGAAGAAGACATTCAATATCTCAACAATAAAGTAGAGACTGACAGAGGAAGACGCTCGTCTTAAATTCTCACCCACACCGGAGTGTGCACACGTGTACACACCACACACACACACACACACACACACACACATTTTTAAAAATAAGAATGGAGATTACATAGAGAGAAGAAAAATGTGTGTGGAAACTGCACTCAAGTCCCAGAAAACCCAGTGTCCAAGATCTTTTCACATCTCTCCTGTTTCCCTATGTTTTTAGTTTTGGAATCTGACCTATTTTTAATCTAAAAGATCAGTGTGCAAAACTTGCCCAAAGTGAGAGAGTTGTGCTAGAAATTCTACATTGAGCACGGCCTGGTGCTTGGCTATGGTAGGCAGAAGGCACTGACCGTCTGTATTTGGCCTGACTGGACTCTGCTTTGAATGAACCAATACAGACCAGTTGCAAGTCCTCATTGCTGGGTCACGAAGATTATTAAAACAGAAAAGCAAAGCAAGATTAGGTATTTTTTTCTCTCATTTTGATAAAAAAAAAGTTTCTCCAGAGCTCAATATTTGTTGACATTAATATTCCAAAGCAAACAACATGGTTTTTGAAAGCAAAAGCCTTCCTCATGGCCTTTCATCCTTTGAAGCAACAGGATATTAACACAGGACTGTATAGACGGCTGTTCTTTCCAGAAAGGTCCAGGCAATACCTGAGAAAGGATGCAGTTGGACACACATTGGCTTAAGCTCACCCTCAGGTCTTGCTGGATGAAGCCTTCTGCTTCAAGACTTCATGTGAATCACAAGGTTATTTTGCAAAAAACAAAAATAAAACAAAACAACAACAAAAAAAAAACAAAGCCCTTCACATGACCACAGTGGGCATTCTGGCTTTGAAACTGTACTGTTGGTGACACAGGAGATGCCCCCTGTGTGTCATTAGTTTATTCCTTAGGTTCCAGCTCCTGGCAGTTTTCTCTTTCCACTCACACATGCCTAGACCTGCACATGTGATGTGCTACTGGAGGCAACTGATTTTCAGTCACCCCAAACCCTTCTGCAGTCTCATGCTCCACTCCTTTGCAAAAGACCCAGATCCCTCTATTCCAGTCTCCATGGATAGAAGCTAAACTCTTTCACTCTCACAAAAAAAAGACACTAGAAACAGCTTACCGGGCTTGTACACGCTCTGACTTAATGCCATTTCAGAAGTGGGATGCCATTTCTCTGTCAAAGAGAGCTGCCGTGCACCCAGCTATCATTCCCCTGGTCTTCTCATGACACCAACCCATTATTATCATTTATTATTATTATTATTATTATTATTATTATTATTATTATTATTATTATTTCATCACAGCCCCTTACAGAACTCACACGCCACACACTCGTTTGTTCTCTACCCATCAACTAAATGATCAAGTTGAATTTAAATATTTGACTTTGCCTCTGTGTCAAGCTCTAAAAGTATCAAGATCAAGTCCTCTTTGGAGGGAGCTATAGATACTGAGTCCTGGGGTGTGGGTGTGGGTGCGGATGTGGGTGGGGTTGGGGTGTGGGTGGGGTTGGAGTGGGGGTGGGGCTGGGGAACTCAGGTCGAGGCTGGGAGCATGCATATTTCTGTTTTCAAAATAAAACTTTAAAAACAAAAGCAGGTTTTGTTGAACTGTGGATTCTACCCTTAACACCGGGGACTATTTAAGAGCATGGCGGGGGTTGGGGGGTGGGGGTGGCTCTAGAAAAAGATGAAAGGAAGGAAAAGGAAGAAAAGGAAGAAGGAGGGGGAAGTGTTAGAGAAGGAGACAATCATTTAAAAGCAGTGTTCTCCTCTAAGGCTATCAGAAACCTTATGCGTCCAGCTGTGCCCAAGCCAATAAAACCAAAGCAGAATGGGATTCTAGTTCACTGTAGAACAAGGAGAGACTCTGCTTGGTATGAAGCAATCCTGGGATCATTACCCCAGCCAGTCCATCCGAAGTAAGTAAATGCGCATTTTAGATGTCTGCTTGCCTGCAGCCTGGTTCCTGGCCATTGCTGAGCCTGTATATGGAACATGGGTCTCAAAGGGGACCTCGATCTTCTTCCTTCAGTATCTCAGCCAGGACTGAGAATACCCAGCTCTACTGGCCAGGACAATTGAGTGATTTTGTTTTCCATAGGAACCCAAGAACGCTGGAGTATTCGGGGACCAAAGTATTCACACTAGACAGCATTAATTCTATATGGGGAAAAAAAACTAAGTCAGTAGTGAATGGGGAAGTGTGTGTGTGGGGGGGGTGTGAGCGCGTGCGCACAGGCTTGGGGTATTGGACAAGATAGAAGTCTTTATTTTTCCCCCCAGAGAAGTTGGACACGATGACTCCCATGAGGCATAGCTACACACCGCCATCACTGAGGAGATTTCTTTCTAGGTGCTGTGAACCCATGTCTGACCTACCTGGGAATGCAGAAGGCAGACAGGTACACTCGTCTCTGAGATGCTACTCTGCAAGTGCTCTACTGAGCTGGGGCTAAAACATTCCCAGGAACACTTTGCTACTGCTTATGGGGTTGGAGGGATGCAGGGTGAGTTGGGGTGCAGTCTGCTACCTGAAACCCCAGGCTGAAGGACCAGCCTGTCAGCAGTGACTTTACAAAATGATTCCCCTCCTCGTGTTCTCAACTTTATTTTTATATTCTATTAGACACCCATATTGAAATTAATATTTATTTTATATTATAGTTATATTATAAAATAATAATTCCACATATAATTATTTTGTTATTGTTTTATAGAATTAAACACTACTTTGTTTAAGGAACAGGTTGCTAGGTCAATTGTCCAGGAAACAAATAAAGGTCAGAGAGAGATGGACAGAAATATTAAATGTGGGAACTAATATGTTTATTTCCGTAATGCTAGTTTAATATCTTAGTTATATGCTTAGGCAAATGCTTGGTTTGGTGATATTTACATCTATCTGTCTGTCTATCATCTATCTATCTATCTATCTATCTATCTATCTATCTATCTATCTCTTTCATACACATACACATTTAGAGGACTCTCACAAGCCTAGGTCTGAGGCCTTCTCATAGGAGTTTGCACACAGCTCAGTCTCTGACAACAKGAAAATTAGAGGACAGCCTTTTCCTAGGTCTGTCTGTMGCATTTGTGAGCTGCAACACTAACTTTAACAGAAACAACTAAACTACAGGCTCCAGCCCTCACACCTGGGCTAGGTTTCAGGAGCCTAGTGGAAACCTTTTGCTTCTTTGCTGCTTTGGTTTTGTTACTTGGGAGTTAATGTAGCAAAGAAGGTAGGAAGGTGGAGACTCCCATTCTAAGGTCTCCACTGCTATCCACTCGTCCCCTGGCTCTTCCCATATGGGCAGGACTGTAATTTCTGCACTTGACAAATTTAATTCTGAGTACAGACTGTACCAGGATGGACAAAACATAGAAGACAAAAGATCAGCAACTTTGGGGATTTTCATTTCCCAGGGAAATGGATATACAGCAAAAACCGCATTTGTCTCGGACACACTGTAGCTTTTTGCAGGGAGAGATTCATTTTCCATCAAATGGACATGTTTCTAAATTCTAGGTTTCACAGAGCTGGAGTGAAGGATCAGTGGTTAAGATCACTGGCTGCTCCTGTAGAGGACTCGGGATTAGTTCCCAGCACCCACACATCAGGTGGCTCACGACAGCCAGTAACTCCAGTCCCAGGTGATTCAATGTTGTTTTCTGACCTTTGCAGGCACCTGTACTTGGCATGTGTAAAATAAACAGACAGACAGACAGACAGACAGACAGACAGACACACACACACACACACACACACACACTCTAGTATAAATAAATTTTGAGGCAATAATTTCATTAAGTGTCTACACAAAATCTAAATTTTCACATAACACATTAAGGTTAAAATGTAAACAAAATGAACCCAATGGCATGCCATTTCAGAAGCGCTGAGGTGGTATTTAGAATCACTTCCAGGTGATTGAAAAGTGAAAAACATCCTGAAATTATCCAGTGATGGTCTGATTAGAAGTTTTTGGCAACTGTGTGCAAACAAAGTCAGGATTCTGGATTACATTTCACTTAAAATGACATGACAGTGCTGTATTTTGCTTAATTATCATATTTTTATTCTTTAAAACCAGGTTAGTAGTTTATGGCCGTTTCTTGCATGCCCTACCATCTACTTTGTTTATTTTGAAGAACAGAAAATACAAATTTAAAATGTAGATGGTTCTCTTTCTAAATATTTTACAGTCTCTGTGTCACGAGGTATGATGGGCTCTTGTCTTCCCCAGCCATCTCTGGACTGTATTAGATATCATCAAATGATTCAGGTAACAACAGCCCAAAGGCAGCCATTGAATGAAATGTGTAACTTCTTTTTTGCTTATACACAAAGTTGGCTTTAGGTTTGTAAAAATTTAAGACAAATGACATCAATCACTAACTATACACATGGTAGAGAATTTTTAGAAACTAGAGACAATTAAAAACTGGATTTACATAAAAAAGTTATTGGGGAGAAATTCCTACTGAAGCTTTTTGACACTTGCAATCTTTTTTTTTTTTCTTAAAAAGGGCAATGCAGCGTTTTAAAATTTTAATTTAGTTCAAGAAAATTCGCCCCCCCCCCCACACACACACCTACCAAAGCTGCGGTATTGCAGGGAAACCTCACGAGGCAAGCTTCAGTCCTGAGCAAACAAAGCCTCTGCATTGATAAACCTTTGAAAAAAAAGGGTTTATAATTCAAGCATTGCCGTGACCTTAACTCCAGAGGTGCAAATATAGGGCTATAATAGGAAAATTATGCATTAAAACGAACTGGGGCTCTCACAATGCTTTGTGATTTCCATTTGATCGTGTCTCCAAGCTTCTCTACATTCGAGTAATAAACAATCATATACAGTGAAACCAAAAGGAAGCTTCCATTTCCTCAAAACTATTAAAATGGGAAAAATCTTACTGTCTGTAAATTATATTGCAATAAAGCAATTTACAAACAGAAGGAGACAGCCAAGAGGGTGTGAGGAATACCCTGGCGCTGACTAACCAAAGGACAAAATGATTCTAACATCTGGAAATTGTCAGCGAGAACACCTACATTCTAAAAGCAATGCATAAAGCTTTACATACTGACTCATTTGCTTTTGGTAGGACACACCCATGTAAAACACTCATCTGGACTTATTGTCTAAAGTTCACAAAGGGAACACAAGGATACTACACGTGAATTTCAAGGAAAAAGAGAAGGGGGGGGGAGATTGGAAGGGAGAGGAAGAAGGAACATTCCCAACCATTCCCAACTGAAGGGTCACAGAAAACTGGGCAAAAAGGCATGAGAATTCGATGAAATAATAAACAGGAAAAAAAGGTTTAAAGCTGAAGGAAAGAGACATTTGAGATATTTAAGGATGAGCCATTGTCCATGAGGGACCCAGTATTTTATTACTCTGACAGGGAAAAATTGTGAGCTGTAAATTCTTTGAACTCAAAGATTGGTAGAAACTGAGATGGAAAATTTAATTCTGTGAGAATTTGGTAAAAAGAAAAAATCAGGGACTGAATTTTCATTTACATATGTAGTTTGAAGAATTGTTTACATGCATATGTATTGGAGGAGGTGCATTCCATGGTGTGAGCGATCAAAGGACACCACAGGGGAGTTGGCTGTTTCCTACCACATAGGTACCAAGGGCTGAGGCCAGGGTTGGCAGCAAGTGCCCTTGCCTGAGCCATCTTACTAGCCCTACATTTATATTTGTGACCGATTACTAAAGTCTAGATTTCAGAAGATTATGGTTGTTCTTCAAGTCTACAGGAATCCAAATCAACTGCCTATAGGAGAATGACAGCACAATCTACCATCACTGTGGGGACCATGCTGAGGCCCCAGGTGAGGGCAAAAGGCTTTTTCCTATGCTAATGCTCCAGTGAGTGACAAACATCAGGATAAAACAGTAAAGAAGAAAACCAACTCCATCTCTAGGAACAAGCCAGGTGCTTCCTATTTTTGTTTGTTTTTTCTCCCCTTGAGAATTCTAAGACTTACAAGGAACAGTGCACTCTGCTAGGAACCTGGTGTAACCATGTAACTGTTTTTTGCTACTTTGTGGGTTCTTCTTTCTTCCACTCTTCTCCACCCCTTTCCTTCCACCCTTTCAACTCCCCAACACTAGATAAGAGAGCAAAWAGAAGAAAGGAAAGAGAGCTCTGAATAAAGCCAGGGCTCAGAGAACCATGGCATCTTATCCTTAGACTTCTTGCTGATTAGGGACATCCAGATCCTTGGGGCAACTTTGATCTTCACTGTCAGAATATCTAATTTCTTCTTGTTTCTTCTTTGCACGTGACTACTTAACAAACTGTGACCAACAGCAACCAACAACAACCCACAACCCACCAACAACCAACCAACAACCCAACGACCCTCTCAGGGCATTTATGTATCCTCTGAAAAGTCTCCATAATTCCAAGTGTCACACAATCTCAGAAACTATCTCCAGCTGGCAAAATCACAGCCCTCTTAGAGCACGAGGCAAATCATAGCCTGCTATGAACACTCTGAGACAGCCACACATCCCATACCTGGGATTAAAACAAAAATGTATTCTTATGGTATTTCTGCATTTTGTTTTTGTTTTTTTTAAGAAACCAGAATTTCAGATTTGTCACTACAGAACTGTCTAGAAGCAGGGTGGTTGTGATTTGCTTTCTTCAAACATGATTTGTCAGTTTTAAGAGTCAAGTTTGTAGAAATGACCCTGGTATAGGCAAGGTGAGACCTTGATCCACACTGAAAATAACTTGATAGACCCTATGATATCCAAGGGGCGGTCCTAGAAGGAAAACCACGCCTACTTTGAAATGATCCTGTAGAGGCAAGTCTATGCAGATTTCAGCTCCTTTAACCTGGTGTGCTGTTCAGGACTGAGTTTGCATTTGGGTATCTGTGGAGCAGTATTATGTAAGCAAGTGGAAGTTACCAGTCTTACCAAAACAGTGAGGGAAGATATGGACAAAAGGTTGCAACCAAATCTAAACCATCGGCCCTAGGGGTAGGGTAGCTCAATGGTAAAGTACTTGTCTAGCAAAGGCTCTATGTTTGATTCCATTGTGCATGCTTTCTGTCACACACACACACACACACACACACACACACACACACAGCCCTAGCCCTGTTGACACCCACATTACTCTTCTCAAGTAGAATTCGCCTTCTCATCCAAAGATGATGCCATGCGGGTGGGAGCGGGTCTTTTTCTCTCTCCACCTTACCTGGCATAAAGTACAGGGCAGAAGTTGAAGGTTCTGTTACACCTTCAGTGCCGTTTACTTCCAGCAAGAAAAGATGAAGCACACTGCCAGACAAAAGGCGGGGGAAAAAAGAAGAAGTGGCTGCAGAGGGAAGTGGGGTGGGGGTGCTGCACAGTGTGGATGCATAAAGGTAACGCTATAAAGAGAGTCTAGGTTTCTCCTGGTGAGCATCTCTGACACAGACAYCCATAGCATTCGTTCATGTCCTCATTGAGGCAGAGTCTGAAGCTGTATCCAGGGCTAGCCTCGAATTCACCGCAATCCTCTTGTCTCAGCCTACTATGCACAGGCATAAGCTTCACACCAGGATTACCCAGGCATCTAAAGATAAAGATCAGGGTCAAATGCAATGATACACTCGGGTCCTGTTAGCACGAGGCATGAGGAAACAGGAAGACCCGGCATTGGAGCTCAGCTGGATTGCATAGAGCAGTCCTGTCTCAGTAAATTAATTAATTAAAATTTAAAAACTACCCAAATAACACATTTAACGTCTTACATGCCACATGAACAACTTTGCTTCTGAATGCCGAGTTATCTCGGCAGTGGGGTGGCGGGATGGAGGCCCACCCTCTATTCTGAACATTCCAATTTTTTTTCTCACATTAGGCTGTAAAAGCTATGAATGCCAATTGGTCCCCCTCCCTCCTTTTCTTGGATGAAAGTTGAAGATGAAACCTAGAAAGACTCTGCATCTGCATCTGAGAGAGAAACCGTGCCCTGCCTTTCGTTGTTCCCTCTTAGGACTGAAGGCAGAGAATGTCTTGGGAGCGTCTTCCCTGGACATATGGGAGAAAGGCTGGGCAGGTGCCTTTTCCTTTTCCTATGGCCAGCATGTATGGTTTGATCTAGGGGTGAAAATGGTCTGAACAAGGCCTTTTTTTTTCTTTTCTTTGGAAATGGAGTCCCTCTTTTGAGCAAGCTCAAGGCTTGAAGAAGCAAAACTGCAAAAGAAAAAAAAAAGAAGAAAAGAAAATGCCTGACAAAAGAAGGTGCCCAGTGCCGGGAGCAGGCACGGGAGGCAGGGAGCAGGCACATGGGGCTAGAAGGAAGGAAGAAGTGAGCATAGAATGTTCGGTGCCCTGGGACATGTGCTGAGGAGGGGTCACAGCCAATGATGATGGGGCAGAACTGGATCGGCCACCAAGATCTCATAATGACAGGGAAATCACAGACCTGTGGTCAGTTCTGATGGAGGTGGAGAAAGAGGAGGGATGGGAGGAAGAGGAGGAGTTATTTGTAGCTGGGATCTGTGACAGATGCCTGTAATCCCAACACATTACAGAGAATGGAGAATGAGGCAGGAGGACATTCATTCCATCTCCAAACCAGAAGAAAAGAACAGAAATGAAAAGTTCCTGAATCTGAAACACAAGCACRAACTAGTGCTTTGGAGCTCTGGTGTGTTTCTCAAAGCATCCAATAATAATAGGTGGTGGGCAGTTACCTTCTGGTCCATTGAGCATGAAGTCTGCCTACCAGTGACTTCAAATCCAAGGAAGACTTGCAACAGAATCTCTGTCTGCCTGTAGCTCCCTTYGTCACAGATTTCCTTCAAACCACGAACTAAACAGAGCTCAGAAGATGGCACTAAAACGCAGCCTTCGGTTCTAAACATGCAGTAGATAAATCAGACCACCCTGGAGCCAAGTCTGGGTCCTCCGCTGCATTTGCACAGGGCTTATTTTATGCTGCTCGGCCTGAGCTAGGGTGGTACAGCCACACAGCCGCAGAACAGAGGCTGACAACCTGTAGGAACACCTTCAGAGTATGTAGATACAAATAAAAGGCCCAGCAGGACAAACCGTAGCTGTTCCTTCAGCTTCCACGATTTCAGCRCTCACACTTGACATGGATGATCTATCCTTAAACTCACAATCTTAAAAAATCTGAAGCTTCAAGTGGTTTCATGGCAGGAAGGTGCAGGGGAGACATGAAAGCGACATGAAAAATTTTAAATGCAATTATTTTCGATTAGAATATTTGGATGGAAAGATCTGGAGGGTATTGTTTTTGATAAGACATCCCCACTTGACAAGAGCTGTCACCACTCGAGGACTCTCTGTTGTCAACCAAAGATGAAAGGACCATCAGAAAGAATTAACTTCAGCTTTTAAACAGTTTGAAAAATGTCACGGAGGTCAGGGAAGATCTATCACTTTCTCTGGCATATTTACCTGATGAGCTTTGGGGTGACAATGCAATTTTACTTTTTGGGAAGGGGGGGGGGGCTGGTCTAAAGTCATCGTAATTGATCTCAGGTTAAGGACAACTGACAAGCAAGGAAACAGTATGATTGGCTGGGGTTTGTGTCAGTCACTGCTACTTAAGGTCTAAGCAGGACAAACCAGACCTTCTAATAGTGATAACCTGCAACTATGGGGGAGGGTACTGTTGGGTTTCCTTTCTCCTTTTCCGTAGTCGTTTATTTGTCTGCAGTTACATGCCGCCCAGGTGGAAAGCTTTGATGCCGCTTACTTCTATAGCAAACCTATTGTTCCTGTCTTTTCTGTATGTGCTCAACGGCCACTGCAAAATTCAACACATCCACACATGTTCATGCATACACACATGCAATGCATGTCAGCACGTAATGTGTGTCAACATGTAATGCAAATATTGCTTAAAAAACAATAAAGTAGAAAAAGAAGCCCGGGTGTTATTTATGATGACAGTGGTGATTTTTTTTCCTAAAGACACATCCGATTTAATACGAGTTGGAAGCTCAGTTTCATTTTAAACAACACAAGGCTTGAAGGTGATTTCATGTTTCTAATGCAGAGGAAAGCGATACGTTGAAGCAAGTTCAAGTGCTATTGTAGGAAGCTAATTCCCCCTTTCCACACTCGATTCCGAGAGAAAGGTCAAGTTCCCTGTCACTTCTCTCTAACTGATGCTCGGAGCCTGTGTGCACTGAGCATGCTATATTTAAAAGAAGCCAAGCACTCGGCCATTTTCTGCATCAACTGTATTAATCATAAACCTTCCATCTTGAGCTGAGATGAGGGATTAAGCATAGATGAGTTTGTACACAGCAAATGCCCAGAGAAGCTTTCTCCGTTCCTCACCATTTTGAAATGTAAGTAACTCTTATGGAAGGAAAAATGGGGAGGGGAGCCTCCCTCACATCCACTGTAATTTATAAAGACCAGCTGCTCACAACGTGGGAATCTAGTGGCCTAGCCCGCCAGACCAAGCAAGTGGCTGAGTCCTGATCACTCCGTGGCAAGGAAGTAAGGAAAAGAGCAAAGAACAAATCAGGGACGTCAAATAGGGACGATAAATGCAGGATGTGAGTTGTTCTAGAAGAGGCTGCAGAAAGGCAAACTGGAAACTGTAGTATTGGTCGGCACCTCTGCATACACAATGGAATCATTTATGATCTCAACAAAATAGTGCCCTATAGTCACGCTGGCTTATTTCTGTCAACTAGACACAAACCCAGACATACCTGGGGAAAAGGAATCTTAGCTGAGAAAATGATTTCCTAATATTGGCCTATAAGTAAGTCTGTAGGGTATTTTCTTAATTAATGATTGATGTGCGAGGGTCCAGCCCATTGTGGTTAATGCCACCCCTGGGCAGGGGGTCCTGGGATGTGTAAGAAAGCCAGGAGGAGCGAGCCAATGAGCAGCAAGAATTAGTCAAATTATTAGTCAAGTGCATTATCCTCATGAAGATTGATTTTTGCAAGAAAATGATGGCAAGTAAGCGTGTCTTAATATCTGCTTGACCAATGGGAAATTTCATATTAAAAAAGAGCAGACCATAATGGGGACCCAACAATGTTCACATGCCTAAAAACCAAACAAACAGAAAAGTTCATTTAAGTCACCAGAATTGTCACTAGAATGGCAACACCTCCTTACAGCTACCCAAATGCCACCTTTCTATCTACATGGTCTCACTAGGGAGTCTTAGATAAGATAATGGCCTGTCATCCCCCTTAGACTCCCGAGGCGACACTACCCGTGAAGCACTCTGGGCTCTGCATATTGGCACATAGGGAATGCAGCCATGGCTTCAAGAGTTCTGACAAATCAATCACAATGGAAAAAACTATTAACCCATTTCTATAAATGAGTTTGATACACGCGGCCATAGTTGAGCTACCTGGAATCCACACTTCCTGTGAATAGACTGATCTACATTCTAGGTAACTGCATCTCTGATTTTACCCCCAGAATCCTCTTGGAAGCAAGGTGGCTGTCACTATCCATCGATGCTTTTAATGTGTGCTTGTCATCAGCACATCTGGGATTAGAAATCTCCAGCTCATCATGAACACAGGATCAGGAAGATATGGGGTTTCTGCCACTATGATCTACGCACTTGGCCAGGGTGTTTACAGTTTATGTGCATTTTTTTTAAAATCATAAACCTAGGATAAAATCATTCTCTGCTGACAGATTAGGACACTGGAGCTCAGAAAACATCTGTAACTTACATGAATTTCCACGGCTCATTATGACAGTAAGTATTCAAAAGTGTCATCTTAGACACCCTGCAGGAGGATTAAAGGACCAAGAATACCTTTGGCTTACATGTGGACTTTAAACCACAGATGGCTGCAACTCTCAACTCCCATTTTATACCCCACACAGACTCCTGTTCAAAGAAGGAATTTGAGTGTTCAGAAGGCACTGCAAACTCTGCTCACCTTTGGAAGTGAAGCAGTTGCCACATATCCAGCTTGGCCCTAAAGAGGCCCTGTAAGCTCTGCATGTCTTTGGTGATGATTGAATCAACCTTGGACATCCATGCAATCCCCAGTTGCTCTCCCTCGGTGGCTTAGAAGATCACATTTTGTGAAACTGACCACTGGCCTAATGTATGGCAAAGGGGATGAGGTGAGATGGGTTATGGCTGCCCACAGTTGACTACAGTGGATAGGGAAGAGGCCATCCATGGGGCTACATTTTAAATCAGAAATGTCTAGTCCATTAAAACATTGGCCAGCTCCCTTGTGGGTGGTGTTAGAGATGGGAAGATAAGGAAAATGAAATGTGAAATCCATCTCATGGAAAAATTCAAGACAAGGACACCTTCAAAAGTCTACCCCAAACCTACAAAAATTAATAAATAATAAGCTCCATAGAAAAAAAAGAAATTAGCAAGTCTACAAAGCTATCCACCATTCTGCTGATAATTTTTACTGATTCTGAACTCAGAAAATCACCTTCTTCCGGGGCCTGAAATGGATTCCTTCCAGTGTTTCCAGTCCTCTGCTTCCCTGTGTAACTCTAGTTCTGCTTCTTCCTGATGCCCAGCCTCAGGTGAAGACCACAGGTCATTCCCACCAAGAAGGGTCCCCTGTGTTTCCCTCCTGCTTAAAACCATCCCTTAGCTCCACCCACAGACTATCAATGTTCTACAATGTTTTCTGAGCACCCACAAGACTCTCTGTCCCAGGTTTCAAATTTTCATCAAATAAGCCCTATAAATGTTATGCTAGTTGTTTCTCTAAATTTAGGACCATTGCTTAAATTTCTTCTATGTGTCTGAATTCCCTACCACTCTGATAGGCTTGAATAAATAGTCATTAATCAATTGATTATGCTAATCTACAGACTAGCTTTAAAGAACCAGTCCTATTCCTCATTGGACAGGTGGAGACACCTAGGAGACTGGAGAGAGAAAAAGAAGTTGAAGAAAGCTGTATTTGGTGGCACCTAAAGAATAAAACCTAAATTAGATATATCTGTGTCTTGGGTTGGGATTTATAAATGGGTTATTGCTATCCAGTGTCCTGGATTCAAAAAACCAAAAACCCGACGACTTGGATGAGTTTTCTCCTAGGTCTCTGCCACTTACCAGAGTCTACAATTTTCACCAAATTGTCTGTTTGCTTTACAGCRATCTGGAAGCTTCCATCCATGCCAGGAATGGAGTTATGGAACGTGTTAGCAATAATGGCCCCCGGTCAGTACAGCCTCTGTGAATGAACGGGGAATCCGCGGTGTCTCACCAGAATGATGGGTGAAGGCTCGTGCCGTTTTCTGAGAGGCCACCTTTCTGACCTTTCACCTCAGTGAGAGTACCCCTCATGGACTGAAGCAGGCCAAGTTGTATCCTTATTTATCAGTTTCCCTTCATGACACTTTTGATGATATCCGCAAGGACTACATGGGAGTGTCACTCAAGACTCTAAAGCTGGCTACACATTAAGAGAAAACACTTTGCAAGAGCTCAGCACTTAGAAGTAGTGGGTGAGTGGAAGAGGTGCAGGACAGCAGAGCTGAACCAGATGTTTAGAGGAGGCACTGTTTGGTGGAAATCCAAGCAAGGCCTTTACATATCTCCCAGCAAACTGCTACATCTGTACCCTAGTCTCTTTACAGAAAAAATATGTATCAGTAGCCATCTTACAGGGACCATGATTAATAAGTGGATGTTGAGTTTGTCTAGAATGACAGACCACTGTGAAAGGTAGAAAGGACATCAGGAAAGGGAGTTAGAAAGCGACTCTATTTCTATATGGTCATTTGGCCCAAGTCACTATCTTTTTTTTCCTCTGTCTGGAATTCTAGAATATGGTCTCCCTTCTGCACACAGCATTACCTGCTATTCTTCCCCATTTAGATAACGCCAAGCTGCCAAAGTTCTAGGTCTCGACAAAGCTCTGCCGGATAAAACAAATATTTCATTAACAATCTGTCCCCAGGTGCTACAGATGTTCCACCTGAAATGAAAGTAGAAATTCATATGGTCTCACCCTCCAGCAGTCTCATTCTCTGGCAAAATAGAGGTTTAATTAAGGTCAAATCTCCCAAGCCATAGCACAGGATGAATTTAGGTCAGTTCAAACAGGTATTCTAGTTAATTTGTTCTAAATGGTTGTGTTTATACGGTGAGGGAAAGGAAAGGCCTTTTAAAAATGAAGGCTCCTGGCTGGTAGAGAACGGGGTGGGGGGAGAARAAGCAAAAGTCAAAGTTCTAAACGTATGGAACACACACCACAGAAAGACAATTTCCACAGAGGGAAGAAATGTCTATATAATTCCCTTATTATCGTGGGGACTGAAGCCTAGGGCCTTGCATATATTCCAGAACTTTTCTGGGAAAGTGCTCTGCTGCTAAACCATAGTTTAAGCCTTCTTCTGTTTGCTCTTTGTTTTTTTGCAGCACTGTCTCCCTAATCTATATGGGCTGGGCTCTGAACTCACTACGCAGCCCGGAAAGCTTTGAGCTTGCAGCTCTCCTGGCTCAGGCTCCAGATCAGTTGTGACCGGTAGGCAGGTCCCACCATGCCTGGTTGTGTCTGTGTAATTTTCAACTATAAGTCAAATATCTATGAAAACAAATCATTAGTATGTTCTTGGCAATGCCAAGAAAGAGTTGAGTCAAAAGGAAGACCCCAGGTGGAAATCTACTAACAGTGCTGCTGCTTCAACAGCACCATAAAAAGTAGCTCCGCAGAGCAGAAAATCAGCGAGGAGGCAGGATAGGAGGACCGAAACTGCAGGAAGGAGTGGGGAGATGGTTCACAGGGTAAGAGCAATTCCCACTCTTAGGAAAGAGCTGAGTCCGGGTCCCAGCATCTCTGCACTGAATGGCTCACAACCACCTCTAACGCCAGCTCCAGGGACTCTGATGCCCTCTTCTGGTCCCTGGAGGCATAGAGACATACGTGTGCATGCACTCATGCAGACAGACAGAAATTTAAATAAGAAAATACACACCCTCTGATCTGAGTGCTGCCTTCAGTGCATACTGAGACAGAAGAAGAGAGAAGAGCTGCACCCTGCTTCCCGAACTCTCACAGCCTTGCCTCATCGTTTTCTTCTTCTGTGTTTCCTCTCTCCTGTTTCCCCCTATTTTTCTTGCTTGGCTATTCTATCACTTCCCCTCAAAGAGGGTTTTTTAAAAAAAGAGTTTGAGATGTTAGGCCAATGAAATGGCTCCGTGGCTAAAACCACTTGCCACCAAGTCTGACAATCGGTGTGTGTTCCCTGGGACTAGAACCTACTCGGTTGAAAAGGAGTCCCACGAGTTGTTTACTGACCTCYGCTTGTGCAGGAYGGCACACCTGTCCCCACCCACTCATGCACACAAATAAATCAATACACAAGGTATTAAGGTTCATAGAGACTTGAAATGTAATCTTCCATTCTAAGCATCCCCTGTGCAGTTTCTGCCTATGGGGTTTGTTTATACATGGGACCTGGACATTCCACAGTCTTTTCTGTAGAGAGTTCTGCCAGCTGTCCAGGAACACCTGGTACCCACTCGCCCTCTGGAATCATCCACGAGACTTAGAAACTCTGTGAGCTCCATGCAAGCCAGGTCTGGAAGCCCAATATATTTATGCTCCTCATCAGCACCCAACAGACATATTTACCCTTAAACATAATGTTTATGGTACATTCTCTGGTTCCCACCAGTAATATGTGCTGTTTTTTTTTAACTCAGTCCAAAATGGCAAGACAGCAGATAATGAAACTGTTGCCTAATTGTCCAATCCAGAAGGGCACATTGCATTTTTAAAGTGCGACATATTTTTCCYCATCTAATTCAAAATTGGGCATATTAAACTTAAAGACTGTTTCTAGCTTCTGTTCGTGACAGGCAGTGCTCCCCAAGGGGTGGCTGCCTTCAAAGACAGGGAAATGAGGGCCCATATAAAACAGCCACGTATTGATGTTGTAGTAAAATTCCAGAAAAATACATTGGCAGACAAGTAAATTTGTCACTAATAATTTAATGTAATTTCCCTAAAATGGAGGTAATGTGTATTCGGGGACGACGCCCCCAGGGTTTACATCAAATGTGCGTGTGGAAAACGGTGAAATAATATTTTTTTAAGCGTAGATGCTTTGTCTGACATGTTGGTTTATGGTGAAATTATTCTTCCAAAATGAAATTGGGGTGGAGGGAAACTTTAAGTCCCCGGTCTGTGGTCTCCTTCCTCTTCCAAATCTTTCCTGGTGGTGGCTGAGAAGCGATGACTGACTGGAAGCCAGGGATGTTTGTGTGCTTTTTATTTCCCCCTTAAAATGATGTACTGCAATTACCAAATATTAATGAACCAATCATGTAGCAAATAGTATTTCCCGTGTCACTCTGAGTTATAGAATCTAATATTGGGCTCATTTGAAACATTCCAAAGTTGCATATTTTTTTCCCTTTGCAAAGTGACAGCTCAAATTGTGTTTAGCTGCATTCATCCAACCACGAGCAAATCAAGTATAAAAATTTCATTTTGTCTAAGTGTTAATGCAATTTTTTTTAAGCTCATATCCCGGGATGGCTTACTTTGTGCCGTGCAGGATGATATTAGATGCTGCTTATACACTATTATCAATTATATTACATGGTCTGAGAAAATTTTAAAATAGGACCGGGGTAAGACCCTGGACATGAAATTCCAAGAAAGGAGAAAACAGAAAGCAAGCAAGAAAAAAAAAAAAAAACAAATCTTTTTTTTTCAGCTGTTTCTAGGGTTTCAGTGTTTATGTTTATATTACAAATAGGCTGATTTCCAGCTATAAATCTGAATTTCATTGCTGCTATGGTGGGCTTAATATACAAAGAGACCTGCAGCATGTGGAGGTAATAAGGACAGACGCAGATGCTGTGCACTCAGCTGCTGTACGGAAGGAGCTGAG
This sequence comes from Apodemus speciosus, assembly GCA_002335545.1. Lineage (NCBI taxonomy): Eukaryota > Metazoa > Chordata > Mammalia > Rodentia > Muridae > Apodemus > Apodemus speciosus. The sequence continues at coordinate 81,663 of BDUI01003817.1, forward strand.
ACCTAAGGTCAGGAGCGGTGGGAGGAGAAAACGTGAACACTGGAGGGGAGGAAAAGCTGCCCCAAGGTAGACCCATCTAAAGGGTGAATTAATATCAACGTCAAGATTCTAGAATGTCCATCATTTTTCTACAGAATATTGACAGAGCGAAATGAATTCGGCAGACAATAAAGAATCTATCCCCCAGAAGAAAAAAAAAAAAAAAAGAAAGAAAAGAAAGGAATCTGGCAAACGCCCGGACTTCATAAGCCCATCTCATCAAGTATGGGAGCTAAATATGCCTATCCAGGAAGAGCCGCGTCCAATTTTGTGGGCAGACATGGCAAGACGCCCCCTCACCCCAGCCGCCATTCAAGGGACCCCATGCGCCCTGATTTCTTCCCCCAGATAGTGAGGTCAAAGACATTTCTTTCTCCCCCACATCTAGCCTCACACCCACTTCCACACGTAGGGACAGATGGTAGTGTAGAAATGAAGGCTGAAGGAGAAAAAAAAAATTCCAGAGCATCAATTATGGCTCCATCTTCACAGACTCAGGCCATGGAAAAACTCCATCTTTCTTATTGTCACATTTCCGGTGAATGCTCTACATCCTATGCGAGGCAGGGCGGGGGAGCGATTTTTATTTTAGGTACCTAACGAAAAATGTCTGGATTCTGAAGTCATTTGAATACAATATAACTGTGGCGCGAGGAGAGACACCGGCGTGTCGTGGGCTTTATTTACTCAACCAAGCCGCGGCTGGATCTGTATCATCTGAGTTTATAAATCAAGCACGGAAAGCGAAGCGTGCTCGACTTTCGGGAAGCTGCTGTTTGCACAAAGCTGGTTATGTTTCCTGATAATTCAGAATAATATTTGAAAAACCCTCTTCCCCAACAAGCAGGCACACGCCTCACAGTGAGAGGGCGGCTTACACCTGCCACGCTCGACACATCTGTACCTCACCAAGTTTAAATGGAATAGATGTAACTTGAGTTTGCCTTCAAGTTCAGGATTCTGGTTTAAGAATCTGTGAGAGAATTAAGACCTGCCCTTCCAAAGCATCCAGGAGGTATAAGCAAAGAAAATAAGGAATTTACTTTCCTCCAATAGCATCGAAGAGGATGGACCAGTCACATCCACAGCTAGGGGGATGGAGACAACAGGTTCACGTCATTTCCCAGGTTTCATAGTTCAGATGACAACCTCCAACTGAAGCAAAGGTCCTCAAGTCTGATGAGTCCAAGGTGAATGTGTGGAACCCAGGAGGGCCTCTTCAAATGCAGAAGCTGATTGTGTGGGGTTAGGGTGGGGCGTGGTGCTCAGARCTTGTGATCCTGAAACCACCGGGCAGCAAGGTTCTCAGAGCCGTGCCCCTCCTCAGGATCCGACACTTACAGGATGCTAACAGAGAGCTAAGTGATGTGTGCGGCCACTTGTAATGAGGATGGACACAGAAGAAGAAAAGGCAGCAGACAACAGAGCCACAAAGGGAAAACACCCAGTCCTTGGGGACCTTGAACTGATTTCTTCACACAACAGGATTTTTAACCTCTTTGTGAAAATCTTCATAGGAAATATGCACCAATATTTTCAAACCCCAAAATTGGAATATATATATACATATATATACACATATATACATATATATATACACATATATATACACATATATACACACACACRYGTRTATATATATACATATATATATACACGTGTGTGCGTATATATTCTAATTTGAAAAATCTGTCTATAGGAACAGATTTTTTAGTATAAAAATTATTTATGTTATTACATACACACACATATACATGAATTTGACAGAGCAAGGAGACTTCAGAGGAAGCTAGAGGGGAAGAAAAAAAGGAAATTATATAGTTACATTTTAATTTCAAAAAAACAAAAATAATTTAAAAGGTAGAAAAATGAAATTACATTCAGACACCAGCATGACCGATGACCTTCATTACAGAGAATTAAATCTTGTGAACTGGAGCCATCTAGAAGACCTAGCCGATGTAATCACCAAGGGACAGGTTAGGGCCCTTTGCCTCCTGTCCTCTTTCCACTGGGATTCATCCCTTTCTTCCACTTGATAAACACTCCTCATTTTGCGTGTGTGTGCATAGGTGTACATGTGAGGGTGGGTGTACCTGCATATGTGTGCACATGCATATGAAGGCCAGAGGTCAACAAGGAATTTTTTCCCTTCTTTCTCCACTGACATGAAAAGAAAAACAGTTGCTATCATGATTGTCAAGTAGAAACACAGACCACCTTATTTGGCTTTGAGACAGGGTCTCTTACTGAACCTAGAAGTCACCAGCAGGCTAAACAGTATGGCCAATGATCTGCAGGGATCCTACTGCCTTTGTCTCCTGAACACTTGGATCACATACAACCCCTCATGCCCAGCATTCGATTATGTGGACACTGGGACTCCAAACTCAGGCTTCCATGCCTGTGCAGCAAGCACTCTACCAAGAGGCACGGGCTCCCTACTTCTAAAGTAGTATACACTCGCTTAAAGGCTCAGCAACTCCTTGACCTTCCATCAACTTCATATCCCTCTCCATCATGGTGAAACTCACACCTAGGACTCTGCCCTTCACTTGATACCGTTACTAAGTTTGGTTTTCCAGATGTTACCCCTAACTCTCACGACCTCCCTCGGATGTACAGGGCAGTGGATACTAATTGAGCATTGATGTTATGTCAGGCCCCATATAGAATGTAGGGATCAAGGGTTAAAGACMGATACAATTAGTTACAATTCTGATATAATCTAGTATCTTGGTTTCCAGGCTTTAAAACAATGTTACAATATTACAAAGAAGACTGACACCAAAATAGAAGCTATACTACGTTCTAAAGGAGATAGACTTCTCCCAAGAGAATGCCTAAACAGTGGCAGTTCCACTGAAGAGGAGAGGACACAATAATCACAAAGACACAGAACCATGATTTGCTGAACCTGGGGACAAGCAGAGGGAAAGGAGACAAACCAAAGAGGGAAACCGAGGTCACAGGTGAAGGGTCTTATTTATACTATGATGTAAAAGACATCACCGATTTGCATTTGGGCCACCAGTGTGCTGCTACCACGGAGAAGCTCCCAAGTTCTCTCAAGAGATGTACGGAGGGAAAAAAAAAAACAGCTTATCAGTCTTTCAAGAGGAACATGACTTTTGAGTCTTATGATTTTTGCTCTCTTGAGTGAGCTATCTTGAGGTATGCAAAAAAGGGGGCATCTCCTAAATTCTTTATTCATACAAATGATCACATCTGGAAATGGCTTAGTGGGATTTTAAAAACCATATATATTTCACGAGTGAAATTGAAAGTATTCATGGTAAAGGAATAGATTGTAATGCCTGAAAGTTATAGGTGATTTGGATTTGCATGTAACAGTTGTACTTTTTATCGCGTGTGTAAGCRTGGAATGTGTATGGAGCTCAGCAGGTCCTGAGGTTGGGTCCATATAACCAGGTTGACACAAATGCCGTTAGCTGCTGAGCCATCTCATGAGCCCTTTGCTAGGATGCTAGAGAGTAGGTAGCACTGGAGAAATGGCTCTGAGGTGGAAGACATGGGCTGTGCAAATACTAGACTTGGACATCCTCAGCGCTAATGGTGCACATACAGGTGTRCGCTCATGGCCAGAGGAGAACCTTGAGTGGCGTTCCTCAAACCCTATGTCCCTTTTTGTTTGTTTCTGAGACAGGTTCCCTCTCTGGCCTGGAACGTGCCAAATAGGCTACACTAGCTGGCCAGCGAGTCCCAGGGATCTCTCGACCTGCTTCTTGAATGCTGCAATTACAGACATGTGCCACCACTCTTGGATTCAGAGGATTAAATTCCTCTTCGCAAGATATGCACTTAATGGACAAAGATATCTCCTCATATATGTGCACTGGGAGGTAGAGAGTATGTGTGTGTGTGAGTGTAGAAAATGCACATGCACACGCACATGAGTATGTGTGTGCCTGTGTGTGTATGTATGTGTTTATTTTTAATATGGTATTTATGTTTTCACTGAAACTATAATATAATGGCATTTCCCCTTCCCTTTCCTCCCTTAAAACTCTCCTCTACACCCCTCCTTACTCTTAGCACTTCATAGTTGTTTGTGGGGTTTTGTGTGTGTGTGTGTGTGTGTGTGTGTGTGTGTGTGTGTTTTAATTCTTTTCTCAGGGCTGGAGAGATGGCTCATTTAAGGCTCTTGTGGAGGACACTGACTCAGTTCCTAACACCAATATCAGGTGATCCACAACTGCCTATAACTCCACTCCCAAGGGATCTGACATCTCTGGTCTTTTTGAACATCTGGACTCATATGTACATACTCACAGGCACACGCACGCGTGCACACACACACACACACACACACACACACTGTTTAAAACAATAAAGCAAATCACAAAAGTTATTTTGAACAGTTTTAAAGTGATAGTCCCTGGGGTTCAAATTATGGATCTACTTATAGGAAGAAAAAAWWTTTTCATATGTCTATTTTTTTAAGATTGAAAAAAAATAATTTTCTGGATAGAGTTCTGGCCCAGAAGCGCTTGTCTTTGAACCTATATGAGTTTTCTATATCATAAAATAGGGACCAGAGGGAGGAGAGGAGAGCTGGATCATTATGAGTATTGAGAAGTTAGTTTATGTTGATTTTTAATTCTCTGTGTCCTCCGCTGCACCATGCACCAGGCCTGCCATGACTGTGTAGATGCACAGTAAATGATGACTCTCCTTGATCCAGCTGTAGCTTCAGAGAGCACAGGAGTCTATTTCATTTGTCCTGATTCATACCAGTAAGCCTCGGAATTTCTTGGTTTGTGGTGTCTCTCCTAYGGCTTTCAATTGCATTTATGTTCCTTAAGCAGCAATCCTCAAGAAGCAAACCCTTTTAAATGTACCCCCACCCCTCTCCGAGATAGAAAGAATCCTACCAGGGACCCAAGAGGCATAGTACCAAGCCCAGCCCAGTAGACAGATCTATGAGTGATGGCCGAGCAGGCCCTTGGAAGGAAGGGGTGTGTGCCTGTATAAATCCTGACGACGCAGGAGGACAATGAATCGCCAGTGTACACACAGCCTCACACCTGCTGTCACACACTGTAATAAACCCCCGCTGCTGTTCCCGTGACAAAGTTGATCCCAAAGGATAGAAAGCAGTGATGGGGACTATAAATCTAGTCCAATTCCTCCCTCCTCCTGTGTGGCAGTGTGTGTGGCAGTGTGTGTGTGTGTGTGTGTGTGTGTGTGTGTGTGTGTGCCTCTGTGTGTGTGTATGTGTGTGTATGTGTGTCTGCACAAACAAGGCCACCAATACATAAATACAGAGCAAGGTGCAATCCATCTCCCACTACACACAGTTTCCACTCCTGCTCTGCGTGTTGCCTGGAATTTCATGTAGTGTTTGGAAGGACTCAGTTCGTCTAGCCCTTTGTTTAGAGTGAATAACTAGTGCGTAAGACTCCTACAGATTCAGACATTTTCTCTTTCTTTCTTCCTCCCTCCCTCCTTTCTTCAGGAGAGAGAGGAGAGAGAGGGGAGAGAGGGGAGAGAAGAGAGGAGAGAGAGAGAGAGAGAGAGAGAGAGAGAGAGAGAGAGAGAGAGAGAGAGAGAGAGAGCCCTTCAAATTGCATTGATGTTTAAGATTCCTATTACAAGCAGTGCCACCTTGATAGCCAATTCGAAATTTCATGTATGATACTGTGGACTTAATAGGAAGAATGCTTTAGCATTTTCCAAGGGACCAAAGAAATATACATGCCAGAGGACCGCTCACAGGAAGAGGATGGCGACTGTGGGGGGGTACTAAAAGACAAAAAGCAAACCCCTAAGAGATCAGTTGGTGTGAACTAAAGAAGAAAGGAGATAAGCAGGGGGCGGGGCTGGGCAGGGCAGGGCCCTGACAGCATCCCAACACCTGCAAGTGAAAGGGCCACCAAGAGTGTATTCAAGTTGCACTGAAAGTCCCTGTAATTTCCTTCCCTAGCTCGGAAATCTATTAGTTAAATACAATGGGGCTAACTAAAAAGGCCCAGACATTGAGACAGGTTGCATGTGAAATTTGAAGTTGTTTTGAACTGCTAGGTTTTTTTTTTTTCAACTGCTCAAAAAAAAAAAAAAAAAAAAGGTAATGGAGAAAATGCTGCGGCTTTTAAGCAGCCTCTTGATGTAAATGAAAAAATAAAAACCACAACAACTTTTATTTCTTTGTAGCATTTGGCTAATGAGTTACTAAAACCATCCACAGCCCATCCATCATTTCTATTGCAGAAACTCAAGCCCTCTCTCACTCTAATTGGTCTAGACAGGTGTCATGATATTTCAGCACACGGGGGGAAAAATTCAGAGGTTCTCTTCTGCGAGACTGAGAGGCAGACATGTTGGAAGACGTTAGCCTCAGCCTCAGCCTTCGCAGAGGTAGTTTACATTTAACAAGAAAACCCCAAGCAAATCAAAATCTCCAAACTTAACTCCACCTCAAAAACAAAACAAAAAGCCCTTATTAGATTCCAAAGCAAAGTTGGAAATGTCACCACCTGGAAGGAAAAGACCTCTATCCTGGAAATGTATTTGGAGAAGTTCACAGCCTCTATTATGTCTCTCTGTATCCATAGACAGAAAAATTAAATTTGTAATCTCAGTGCCAGCGTCACGTTGGACTAAAAAGATTAAAGACGATTTTATATTAGTGTGTGATTTCAAGGCTGCTCCTTAGCTTTTTGAGCAAAGGATGGCCCAAGAGCTTGGGCTATTACAATAGAAAATAGATGAGCAACAGAGTTAGTAGCTCGTGGATAGGCCACCACTTCTATACCAGGAATAATGACAGCTCATGAAGTATGTTTAAAAGTTGTATTCCAACCAAGATGTGACATAGGCAATCAGCTAAGCTCCACCAGGGTCTAGATGTTCCTTCATAAACTCAGAGAAGACGCAGAGTGCCCCGTCTCAGTTAAAGACCAAGTAACAATTCAACTTTTAATTTCCTGGTTGTTATCAGGAGGCATCACAAACCTCATGCTTTAATACACACACACACACACACACACACACACACACACACACACACACACACTTCTTTACAAGAAATGAACAGCCATGCAATACACAAAGAGTCTCCCGAGAAAGAGAGGATGACATATATCTACTCTTGTCTTCCTTTGTCTGTCTGAAGAGCTGCTTGGCTGCTGCAGGTTGTGTGGTCCAGTATCAGGGATTTCCCTGAATATAATATATCAGTATTCCTCAAGGTGAAGCTGAGGTGAAAGATCAGAACGGAGAGTTCTAAGATGCAGGCACTGGGTCCTTAATTCTCAGCACAGCCGAGAAAGCCAGAGAAACTAGAAGTTGGTCTTCGTCATGGGTCGGATTTTGGTGTGCGTTTTACACATATACCCAAGCATCAGTATGCAAACAATGTGAAAGCCCACAGACACCAGGACTCCTCCGCGAGTATGAATTCTTTTCTCAGAATGTCTGAAAAATGATAAATTTCTTTAAGAATTTGGAATGGAATAGTCAAAGCTTCAGGTTTCAAGAAAAACATGCTATGGGAATGCAAGCTTCCAACCAGCAGCTTTGGTAACTGGCAACATTTAATCTCTACATGTCTAACTTCAGTTATGTGTCATCCAAGATGTCTGTCTGTCTTCCTTCTCTCCCTCTCTTTGAGTGTGTGTGTGTGTGTGTGTGCATGTGTGTGTGTGTGTGTGTGTATGTGTGTGTGCATTTCAGACTCATACAGAACATAGGTTAGAGGACAAGAAGCTATCTGCATAAGAAATTCAACATTGATTCCTTTCATTTGCTTCTGGATTTTTTGAGGGGTGGGGGGGGTTGGGTCTATAATAAAATATTTTACATCTCCAATCAGACGTAAGCCTTATTTTTTTTTAAAGAAGCAAGGAAACAATTTTCCTTAAAAATGTCAATCTAATTTTTTAAAATGAAGATAAAAAGAGGAAACAGACAGAAAATGGCTCCAGGACAGGCTTCCAACAGGGTGGGAAATGTTTGTACTAGAGTGCCTGTGAACAGAAGAGGAGACATGCACTTCCTTCCTTAATTATCAAATAGTGAGAACAGTTTGTGTGCTTTAGAAGGTGATGGGTAAGCAGGGCATTAAAGAGAGGCAGAAGAAATGGGTTTTGTTTGGAAAATGTTTCTGTTCAATTGGTAGCAGGGACTTCAGGTAGTTTCTACCAGGTAAAAGTTCAGTCTATTTCAAATTCAAACACTGGTAGAAAATGMGATGACTCTGTGGTCTTCACGTGGGGACTTGGTGCCCTTAAGGCCATGGATGAAGCCCTCAGGATGCAGGATGGACAACTTTGCTGTATTTTAATTTCTGGGTTTTCAAAATCATCTGAAACAAAGAGGCAGTGAGTAAGTGCATTTCTGCAACTGTTGCTAAAAAGTTACTTCTCAGACATCATTAGACACCGGGAAGAGGACACTTRAAAGGGGACAGGGACACTGAGTAATCCAGCATGGGGGATATCTTCAGACTCATGAGTAACTTCAGAAATACAAACCGAATAAAACATTCGGACAGACTTTGTCATCTGCCCAACTAATAAATGTTTTAGAAAAGCTGGTCCAGCCCAAGTACAGAGATGCAGGAGGAAGAAAGGATGGGGAGGGGGGATGGCAGGCAGATGCCCAGGCAAAGCTTCTCCTTGCAACTGAAGAAGTCCTTTTAGCAGGGAGAGAAACGTAACATTGTCCAGTGCTGGTGGCTATGCCTGGAATAGGGGTGGCCAGAGCCTTTCTTCAGACACCAGTAGCTACCATCAAGGCCTATAAAATGGCTTCTGACTGCACTTCCGCTGCTCAGAGTATCCTCTTGGAAGAAGCTTACACAGAAACATTTAAGACAGTGATGTTTAGCAAAGCCCTATCCTAACACTAAAATATTTAAAATGCCCCATGAGTATGACAARCAAGGAACAGTGCACTAGTCATATGACATATAGAGGAGGGGCTATTATGAAGTGATTAAACTAATATTCCTGACATTTGTATATACAAAATATATTTCAAAACTGGCTGCTGCGTGATCAAAGCGGGGGTACAAAGATCTGGCAATATGTGTGTCCATAGACATGTATACTCACAGAGATACAATTACACACACATTCCCTCTACAAGGTCGAGAGTATATAAGGGGTGAGGGTGTGATTTTTGTAATGTGAAATTTGGAGATGAGCACCTTCCATGGGGGAGGGAGGCTCCTGACAACAGTGAGTCTTTTCCCTTCTGGAAAGAGGCAAGAGCAATCCTATTCTCTTCTTCAGAAAAGTTTTTACTTCCAGGTGGTCGATAGAGAGAATTCGATGAGGTTTAAGAGATGGATGGAGAAGAAGCATCTTTTGAAGGGAGGATGTTGGAGCAGAGAAGGCAACTCAACACTTTAAAAAAAAACAGCTGTAGTTTAGTAAGAAGACATTAGCTCCACCAATAATATTCCTTGCATTTGTATATATTAAATATATATATATTAAAACTGGCTGTTGTGTGATCAAAACCGGGTATAAGGACCTGGCCATATGCATGTCTGAAGACATGTATACTCACAGACATACAGTTACATACATATTCCAGAGCAGCTTGTGTGTTTATTTGGATGTTTTATAGATAATGGTTCTCGCAAAATAGAGATTATAAATTCACAGGATTTAGTGCTAGCTTGAGCATTTTAACTCATTTTGCATAGGCAGACCCCATGAGTAAAGCAATAGCAGATCGGAGGCTGGAGAGATGACTCAGCAGGTAGGAGGAGGACCTGGCGACTCTTRCAGAGGACCTGGGCTTGGTTCCCAGCACCTCCATGGCAACTCAAACCTGTAACTCTACTTCCAGGGCATCTGATGCCCTCTTCTGGCTTCCTTGGGCACCGGGTGAATTTGGTACCCATATATCCATGCAAAATACTTATATGCATAAAATTAAAGTTAAAACATTTTCAAAGGGCATTTGGATAGGTTCTCTATGGTCTCCATTGAAGCCACTCACAACGGCTTATAGGATCTCTGTATCTTGGGCTGCTGCTGAGTTTCTCAGAAGAAGCAAGCCCTACTAAGTCAGAGATGGGAACACTACGTTAAGCATAAAGATACAAGCTCAGGTGCCCTGAAACCTGAAGCCTTCAATATGAAGGAAATAGTTTCTGCCTTCCCAACTCATTTCCTTTACAATTGGCAGGGTAACAGCATTAGCATAAAATCAATACTTTGAGATGAAGGGTTATGCTGGTAGAGGTGGAAGAAACACTGAAATTTGCAAACTATGGTGTTCTTGTCCTGCGTAATCTTATCAAAGTTTCTTCCCTCACACACAAAAATAATAAATTCAGGCAAAGGTCTTCAAGCCATATAATTAGAAAGAGAAGCTCGGAAAGTCCCTGTAAGGGTGGAAAGAGGGATATGCTCGGAGCTCTAACCAAATGCTACTCAATCCACTGGTGTTGATGCTCCTCCCCATCACTCAGCTGCACGAATGGAGTCATCTGTTTAGCGACTGTTCAACCTCATTCCAAGGCACAAAAAAACCCATGTGTTAGACTGCTCAAGCCAAGAGGTAGCCCTTTTGAAAACACACACACACACACACACACACACACACACACACTATCTATCTATCTATCTATCTATCTATCTATCTATCTATCTATCTATCTATCATCTATGCACACACTCATCCCAGAGTCTTACTAAACTATACAAGGGAGAGCTGGGGACACAGCTTGCCTAGCATGTGTAAGACCCTAGGTTGAATCCCCAGCACTCTCACAGAAACCATGTGAGGGGAGCTAATACCTGAGCTACCACAGACTTGCAAGGGGGACAGGAAATAAAATGACCTTGCTTTTCTCCTATATCTAAACAGTCCCCTCTGTGGCTTTTCCTTTCCAAAGGTGGTCCCCCTCTCTCTGGGATGGAAACTGTCCCCCACTGACCACACGTTGGCCCATCCCTCCTGTGAGCCGCCTGCCCACATCAACTGCACTTCACCTTTGCTATCTACCCTTTGCCCGTTTCATCAGCAGTGCTGATCAATCGCTTCCTTTGATGTGCTTACCAGGGAAGCTCCTGTCTATTTCAAGTACTTCCTCTGTTCGTTTCTTTGGGTTAGGATTAGAATGAGACGTGAATGATTCTAAGAATCAACGGAAAACAATAAACAGCAGGAGATGAGCTAGAAAATTGGGGCGGAGAACATAATTCTGCATGAATCGGCATGGATCCGCGAGGAGGACCATCCAAGAAACTGTGGACGCAGGGCAGGTACTGATAGCACGATGGTGGAGTTCTAGTCTAGCGATGGGTGGAACCACAGGCAACATGAGAAGAAACGATATAGCTTCAAATATGGATACAGCTGTATACTTTAAAGTTTCAAATCAATAGGAGATAGCGCTAAAATTAAGTAGGTACACAGGAGTTAGTGACTCTTGGGGGGAAATGAGGTTAAAGCTATGTGTTATCTTTTCAAAAAGCAGATTGGAACAATTCTATGTCTAACACATGTATGTTTAATGTCAAGGCGGGGTGGTGAGTACACGGGGAACTAGCACATTGCATTTGAAACGCTTGAAATCTACTGTTACCTAAAAAATTTTAAAACCCAGATTCTGTGAATCTAGAGAATTTATGGATATAGAAATACATCTAAAAAGATGTAAAACAAAGACATGAAAAGACACTGTGAGAACAAATCAGAAATCAATCCTGCATTCTTTCTAAACAGACAAAAGACTACAGGGTAGAAATAATGTTTTGAGGTAGCATAACACGGTAGATATCTAACCGGAAAGAAGACAAATCATTGGTTTAGGCGGTTCAATGAGAAGAAGATATTAATGAAACAGTTGAGAAACTTGAAGCTGCTTACAGCCCATTTGATAAACACAGGCTGTGACCATAACACAATGCTGTGTCTTTCTTTTCTTTTCTTTTCTTTTCTTTTCTTTTCTTTTCTTTTCTTCTCTTTTCTTTCTTTCTTATTTATTTATTTATTTATTTATTTATTTATTTATTTTTAGACTTAAGAACCCAGTATTAGAATCCAGGGAGAAAGATGTTCTCCCAGTTCCCCATATGCTATGATACAAAGTTGTAGATTCCATATGGAAGGTGGTAGGAAAGTCTCCTTCAGCAGTCATGAAATTAGCTGGGTGTGGCAAGTCACTTGCAGGGAGTTCTTTGAGACTGACACCAGCCTGGGCTACATAGTAAGTCCTGTGGAAGGAAAGAAAGAAAGAAAGAAAGAAAGAAAGAAAGAAAGAAAGAAAGAAAG